>BGPT01002125.1:0-18879 GCA_003297045.1 Symbiodinium sp. clade C Y103 | reverse complement strand
ATGTAATGTAATGTAATGTAATGTAATGTAATGTAATGTAATGTAATGTAATGTAATGTATGTATGTATGTATGTATGTATGTATGTATGTATGTAATGTATGTAATGTATGTATGTATGTAGGTAGGTAGGTAGGTAGGTATGTATGTAGGTAGGTAGGTATGTATGTATGTATGTATATGTAGGCTCAGGCTGCGATCGCCCAGACTCTAACTTGACCCGCATGTTGTACTTTCATGTTGTTGAAGATGTTCAATAAGCGATCAAATCTCCCCCACCCAGATTGAACTACTACACTGAGTGAAGATCTTCAATGAGCAATCAAATCCCCCACACCCCTGTTAAACTATTACACTGATTGAAGATCTTCAATAAGGGATCAAATTTCGCACCCCAGTGAACCTATTCAATAGGGGATCAAATCCCCCACCCGGCGTTAAACTGTTACACTGATTGAAGACTTTCAAGAAGGGATCAAATCTGGCACCCCAGTGAAACTATTATATTGATTGAAGATCTTCAATGAGGGATCGAATCCCCCACCCCAGTTCAACTATTACACTGATTGAAGACTTTCAATAAGGATTGTTCGATGTGGAGGAAATCTCTTGACAGCCTGGAAAGGCTCCACGATCTCAACAAGTGAAAAAAGTGGTTTTGGAAAACGAGTTTTCGTGGACCCTTACATGACTTTCATTTCGCAAAACCCCCGTCGATGAAGCGCCACAGCATGTCAAGACATGTGGGGAAAGTGATTTTGTACGGGAAATACCACGGTTTTAGCCATTCATAAAGACATGATCCAAATCATTCCAGACAGTACATCTTGGCCGTGTACCATACATGGATTCTTTGGAGCACAGCCATAGCCTGGGTTTCCAGTTTCACCCGTCCCCATCCTTCACACGAAAAGACCTTTTTTGCACATCCACCCACCGACAGAGGAGATTGTGTAGCCTCGAAAGTTCACGAAATCTTGGATTGCCGTCATCACAGCCTAGCAGTGGTTCACATGTGTCTGCATGGCGGAAAGATGTGATCAATGATCGCAAGAATCTTGGTGAATCTTCGATCATCCTCCCAGGTAAAAAGCAAAATCAAAGATGTTTGAGACATTTTGAAACTCCCCAGTGGCGCATCTGGATGGGTCAGGAACAGTGACCAAAAAGGATTCCATGGCGATTGCGCAGCAAGAGCTTCGTGGCTGGCGCGACGCTTCCAGACATATGGTCAACCAAAACATCCAAAACCATTCAAAACCATAAACCATCCCCCAATGACTTACCAGAAATAGGTGGTAAAAAAATGTAAAAAACATGTAGAAACATCTAAAGACCAACCCCAAATGGGAAGTTATCCTTTGCCATAGGCAAGGTCTCTTGGTAAATCGGTCCCCTGAAAAGGCGACCATCGCCACCATCCTGCGAAAGGACCCATGCCTCTTGCATGTTGTGATTGTAGAAGCGCATGAAAGGCTTGTGTAGCACCTGCGAAAAAACAGAACGGAAGGGTTTGCTTGGATGTGCCGACGATGCATAATCTTAAATTTATGCCCTGCAGTTGTGGCCACAACAAGTTGTATCATGTTTGAACCAGAGTCACTCCATGCAATAGAAATAGTTAAATAATGTTAAATAGTTTCATGCTGAATCGTATGGAAGAAATGTCGCCGGTCCTGGATCAATTTCCGTACATGACCCAGCACACCCAGCACACCCACAGCCCCGCGCACCAAAACGTGGGGGTTGCTGATGAATGCTCTGGCCAAGTGAATGTGCATCTTGTCGGTGGAGGTCAAACTGCTCACCCACGAGTCATCATCTTCCTATCGACAGGCGGCTGCAAAATGATCGATGGATTGGATGGGTGGGAAAATCTACACGAAACCTGTAATTCAACAAACGTATATCACGAACAATGAAGGTCATGAAAGAATATGAAAGACATACTGTAAAGAACAAGGACACTGAAAGAACAAAATGGAGCAAAGAACCAGAAAAAGAATCAAGTCAACAACAACGGCAACTGCAACGACAACCAACGACAACAACGAGAAGCAGAGCAACCAGACCAAACAGGGGAAAACTTCCCAGAACTCAGCCGACTGAGAATAATGAATTCCTTGCAATGAATCACAAGGGAATTCCGATATCCTCGGAGACGGCAAGTGCAACAGACGGACATGGACTTTGGACGCGGGACCGGGAGCGACTCTGTGCCACGCCGCTGCAATCCAAGAGTCTTTGTTCAGGTTTTCCCAGTCCTGCCATGTGAAATGCAGATTCGCACCGCATTGAAAGTTTCCGATATCTTGGGATGATTCCTAGGTCCTGTTCACTCTCAAGAGCCCAAAAAGCTTGCAATCAGAGTCAGTTTTCAAATGTTTTCAAGTTCCAAGGAACCTTGCAAGCAGCTCTTCTGCATGTAAACAAACACCCACATTGCGAAAGAACAAACATTACTGCCCTCTGCATAAATTTTCCTCATGCAGAAAGCAGACTTGCCTGTGTACGAAAACTGCATACTGTACTTGTGTAGTTTCTTGCAGATCTAACACACTCGCAAGATAATCCTGCATGAATGTCCTGGTCCAAACGGCGCATAAGCTTCTCTGAAAACTTCAATCTTTCACAAATGCTTCTGACCCGCTCATAGCTAGCCTTGGTCTTGCAATGTGAAAAATCTTCGACACACTTGAAAGACACGCACACACACACACACGGAAAAACAATATGTGTTCTCACTCCCGATGGTAGGAGGGTTCATACCTCACTCTTTGCAATTCTGATCACTGCATCATACCCATTTTGGACTTCATCACCAACTCAACAGCCAAGATGCTAAAGACAAGTCATCATCTCCAACTCCAAAGATCAGATTTCTCTTGAGGCTTTCTGGAAGGAAACTGGGTGTGTCTTCAACCTGCACGTGTCGCCCATCGATTTGCTCCAAGCTCTGAACTTCAAGTGCATCAGCGTCGCATCACACAATTATCAGATCGATATCATAACTATCTAATTTGGTACACCCAAAACACGAACCCCAATTCAAATATAGGTTTATTTAAAATCACCCCAAAATATGGTTCAAACGAATGCAAGGAAATATCAACTCGTCTTTACCTTACCATATCCAGACCAGCCTGCAACACCTGCAGGTGGGGTGGGATGAGGACATGGCCAGCAGTGGGTTTCAACTTGCCCGCGATGATCTGCAAAACCGTGGACTTCCCCTGGGCAGTGGCGGTTAAGATCTCCCGGTTCATGTCCTTTTTATGTTGATAGCCCCTTGTTCCATCCAATATTTTGATATACTTGATTACACCTTCAAATGCACTTCTTGGTGTCCCCCCACCCCCAAATCTCAATGCTTCAGCGCGCGTGCTAGCAGGTGTGGTGTGGTCGGGGTTTGATTTCTTTCATCCATTGGGGCCAATGCACCTCGCCTGGTGTTAACGTTAAACTTTGGTTGGGGTTTCAGGGTTTGAACAGTTTGTCCATACACGGTAGTATATATTCATGATTATAGATATATGATTATATATGATATATTTAATTAATGATACACAAATGTCTTATATATACTATAATTCGTATACGGTATATGCAAATGCCAAAATATCTATTTCATTCGTTTTAATTCTATATGATGAATGAAATCTGAAACGAAAGCCAAAGCTAATTTGTTAGGACCCAATGAGATCGGTCATCGGTGACTATCCACGAATCACAGCATGGGGCCTCTCGTTCTCCGCCTCAGAACATCGGGTGCTAAGGCTTGGACAAGGGTTGACGGATGGTAACCCAGCAAATGGAATGCAAATGGATTCTCAGGAGCTTTCTATCGGTGGTTCCTTTTCTATCAATATCTACTTACTGGGCGTGCATCTACAGCATCTTTGAGGGGGCTGACCAGTCGTAGAAATACAATGTGCACTTTTGTCTGCGCGATCATGTGGGCAGAAGGAAACAATGAGGAGACAATAAACAAAAACACAATGTCACTGTCACAGCGGCGCTTCTCAAGAATTGACAATCAATACTTATCAGTAGTTATGTGTCTGTATAATTCTGTATATAGTACATCCGTACACGTAATGCCTATCAAATCATGAATCATTATCTGTAGAGTGAGGACGCCAGGTTTGGCGCATCCTATCTTGAAACCTGCTTCCATCCATCGCTTGGCAAGTTGCTGGCGATGGTGATGATTTTGCCTCCCAGGCTGTGATGGGCAGATTTTGGTCATCCAACAGTCCAAATGTCATTCACAGATGCTGGAGCCCGTTTCCAATGAGTTCTTGGACATGGAAAGGTGTCTGAACATGTTTGAAACTACCCCGGTGATGACTCAGCAGATTTCTTTGGGGATGCCAATGCGCGAGATTCTTGGGCTGCATCTTTGGGCACAAGGTCAAAAAGTGTGAACACCTACAAGAGCTTTCAGGACCCTCCCCGACTGTATGTTTGAACTTAAGGTGGGCTCGCACGTTCAGAATATGTCAGAATGATATCTCAAAATCCACTGCTTTGCTTCTCTGCAGTATTTTGTGGTCAGTTGTATGTCCTGCGTGCGTTCTGAGTTGTTCGCCTTGATTCAGGTTCAGATTCACTTGGTCAAGAATTTTGATCTCCTTGGAGCCATCCATCAAGACCTGATGCACAACCATCATGCTGGTCGCAAAGACAAAGACATGGGAGAGACATGCGGATTTAATGAGGATTATCGGATTTCACCATCTATATACATGGGTAAGGAAACAAACTGATGAACGGTGGCTGAAGCCAAAGCACATAGGTCAAATTCGAAAGCTGAATATCCAGCAAATCATCCACGATCTGGTAAAGGTTTGCTGCATCCTTGGAAGCTTTTGCGGCAAAAATCGAGGAGCAAAGGGATTGGTGGCAATTCCTAGCACAACCAGGACAGCGACCTGCTCTCAAGCTTGTAGAAGACATGAAAACGATCTGTATCCGTGGCATGTCCGTGGCATCCTGTGCTGAAAACCGAGCTTCTCCAACCAGGTGCTCCAGATCTTTGGTCTTACCTTAGTTCTGGTGGCACACGAGACACTGTGGCAATTTAAGGCCCCTATTTACAGGACCAGACATCACCGGTCAAGTTTATTCATGTTTATTCCAATGCATGATCATAATCGTTTTGTCGAGAGCACGCAGACTGGACAGTACTACCTGCAGATTTGCTAGACACATGTCATGTGGGAACTCTGAACAAAAGGCACCAGAATGTGGCTAACTTAATGTGTGCGACCGACGTATAACGAACGTGGACCCTTAAAGTTGACAGGTCTGGAAGGTAGACGTGCTACACTTGCCTGTTCAATACTAACGCATATATTTTTTTCCATATCAATGCTGGCCTGCAATTCGTGGAAAGACTTTGATGCCATTGTGGCAAACGAAAGCGTGACTGGTGCAGAAGGAAGATTCATTGCAGACACAGCAAATTCTTCGGGGACATGGATCGCAAACCGCAAAGGGAAAGGACCAAGCAAGTCTGGCAATGTCTGGTACTTGTATCTGTTGGGTCCTCAAGTTTTTTCACCTACTAGACACACATGTAGAGGACTTGCTTTAGATGTTGTAGTAAACTCAATGATAAACGCCGATCCAGTAATAGACTGTATATATATATATATCATTATCATTCATTATCTACAATTACAACTTTTCTTCTCACCCCCAAATGGCCAAATTGATGGTATGGTGTTTTTCATTTTATATATTTTCATTAAATTAGCTCACGGCCTCGGGCCCGATTCCCGGTCCAGTCACCTGGCTCCTGGAGTTCTTTCAGTTTCGTCCTGCGCATCTCTCCCCCAATCTGGAGTCGTCGCTCGCTGTCTGCCATTCGATCAGAATCATCCTCAGTGGCATCTGGTGAAGCACCAAGACTGAAAAAAGCTGCAGCTATGGCTATCCAAGACCACCTCAAGAAGCATGGACCTATGATATCAGATGCAACACCCGTCAACACATTTTCTTGGGCCTACCTCAATTCTCCCATGACTGAGAAACCTGTTCCAAGGGTCACAAGTTTGAAGCCATCTCTTTGGATCAGAAATAGTCATGACTTGTTCAGCCTCGCCATTCTAATGCAGGGTTCGCCAGGTTTCTACAGAGATTCTCAGCCAATGATCAACCGCACGGAACAGCCAACTCCGGTTGCATGGGTTTGCCCCATGGGATGTGTCCCAGTTTATGGCCATCTTAAGCTGGGGAACATGGTGATGAACCACTGGAATTATGGGGACCCTATTGATTTTGGGGGCAATGAAGCCAAATCCACTTGCCTAATTTCTGACAAGTGGATTGTGCTATCACTTGTCACCTTTCCAAAAAAAATACACACCACCCAGGCCCTCATTGTGGGTGCATGTCAGAACCAGCCATTGAATGCCACCATCCTACTCCGACACCACAGACCAAGCTCCGTTTCCAGGTTCAGCATGTAAGTCAAGGGCTTCACTGCATGAAAGGCCTGGAACATCTCAATCATGATCTCCTCACAGGAACCAGTTCTCGCTCTTTCTGCGTTCTGGCTGACCTTTTTTTAAGTGGGGACCTGCCAATCTTGCTGCTTTGTGGGAGTTAATTCCTAACCCTGCGTAGGACAATTTGCAACGACGGCTATTCACACTTGACCCATGCCGAACCCCATAGCCACAAAATTCAGAGATTCCATAGGTAATGCGCTACAAAATATCACAGAACATCTCGAAACCATGAATCTCGAATATCCTCGAACTGTGAAACATGTTGAGATCCCACTGATTTCTGGTGAAATGCTCCAAGCTTCATAGCCAGCTTCCAGCTCATGCCCGACTTCGTGAAAAATGCCAAAGGTCGCCACAAAGATTCCAATGGTCGTCAAGCCTACCAGAATGGCTACCATTGGATGATCAGGAAGTTCCAATCAGCTTGTAACATCCTGTGACCACAATCAAAGCATTGATATGGAATTTTACGAATTCTGTTTGGGACAAATCTTCCGTTCACAATCTTTCCGGGGTTATTGTCCCCTATGTCGACTGGTCCCTGGTCGAGACATGTCTGTGTTTGACAATGCTTCCTTTCATCAGGGCTCGAGGTGACACATTGTTTGGGGCTGTCTGGTGTAACCGATTCGAACAAGGGCAGTCACTATACCAAGCTCACAGAACTGTCAGAGTAACAGGATAGGAAGAGCCAAAGTTGTGCAGGAACCCACATCTCAAATGAGAAAAATTCCAATCAGGAAGGCATTCATTGTTCATTCCCTGGATATTCGCTGGATCATCTGGATATATTTGGATCATGTTTTCAAGGACTTTCTGTCTGCGGGCGATGTCGACAGCCACCTGGCGCCCAGGGCACCCAGGCCTTCTTGAAGTTGTTGGACGCCAATGAGCGCATATGCCGCCATCGAAATTGTCCTCAGATCTCCAGTTCGACTCGGCTTCGACTTGGCTACATGCTTCGATAATCTTCGATACATGCTGCTTCGCAATCATTTTAAATATTGTAAAACCATATAAAACCATACAAGGTTGCATGGATTTGCATGGAATACGTGTACGATTTGGATCGATTTGGTGCTTCTTGTGGAATATCAGGTATCCAATTCGGCAAGTCTGCTGTTTGAGTCCCGGCTGAACCAAAAAAAGATCTAGGATCGTTGGAGCTGGTACAAAACGTAGTTTCATGCATGAAACAGCACCACCTGAATGGACACCTAAAGGAACAATTGCAGATTCAGAACTCAAATCTTTCTGTGCTGGAAAAAAATAGATCAGAAGTGAATGACAGCACCATGCTTTGCCTTTGTACTTTCTGAGAAGCATATGCTGGTCTGGTCCTCGAATCTCCTCCGATACTTGAACTGAAACTGACAAGACTCGTGAGCCACGGGAAGAAACGGCCGTTGTTGATGTCCACAAGAGCTCCAGCCTACACACTGCAGGTATGATTACTTTGAAGTCTGAACACTTTATATCAAATTTGTATATACATACATATATATATATATACACCGAGAAAATCCCAGATTCGTACATATTCGTTGGTTTGTCTTGTGGTTGCACTTACCGTGTGCTTCAACTTCGCCAATTGAGTATAGATTGGTACAGTATACAGTATACTACTTGTGTTTAGGGCAGACCAGCGTATTGGGTCGGCTCGATGGTCGCATTGGGACTGCCCAGAAAGGCGACAGCAGGCATCACAGGGCATCACAGGGCATCCGTGTTAGCTTAATTAGAAGCCCAATTCCACGGGGAACAACACCACTGTTCAGAACTTGGCCGCACTTGGTATTTATTTGAAACATTTGTAGCCAAACAATGTCAGGAATCAACTGCAGGCATGGGAGCCTCAACAACCTCCCAGTTTTGGGACTGATGTTCTCCTGGAAAGTCCCATCCCAGTTCCAGCAAGGTGAACTCAGACAGTATTGGGATCCCAGTGCATCTGAGCGACTCCAGTGGCTTTTCGATAGTTCATGGCAGTAGCGGAGAAGCGGTCCACTGCTTTGGAACGCTTGCGATAGTCCTTGAGCCGCTCCCGGTTGATCATGTTGATCTTCTAATCATGCCTTTTGCTGCGTTTAGCCTTTACCCAGTACCTTGTAACGCTAGCTAAAGATAAATAAACGTGAATCCCAAAGACCTAAAAGAGCCATCGTTTGGTACTTTTTCTGCACATCAGTACCGCATCCGCCATGTTTTCCAACACAGTGCTGCACAGCCTGGAGATTATCTCATTAGCCGTAGCCCTTTTGGTTTTGTCTGAGAATTCCAGGAACACTGGTGGTTTAGAAAAGTGTTTGTGTGTTTCCCTAATAATGATGCCATACAGGGGGTGTCCGCCGTTTTCGGACAAACCCAATTAGCAAAGATGCCATGATGCATGGGTCTGTCATAGTAATTTTGAGCCAAGGTGCCAGGATCATATTGAAGTTCATGCAGGCTTGGTGTACGCCTCTGTCAGAACCAAAACTCGAAAAATGAAGCTGCAAGTGTCGGCGCTTGAGATGACAAAGCATAGATCCAAGAAACACTAGTTCACTTGCAGTATAGGTGGTCCCCAAATAAGTGGAAACGACATTCTCAGACATGAGGTTCCCCCACCACTCTAGATGCCTTTCCCTTTCCTGTCGTAGTGATCGTAGTGCGTTCCACTCTCCAAAAATTTGGGGCGCACAAAAAGCACCAGAAGAGATCTCAACTGAAACTCGACAGCTGGAGCCCAGGACGAAAGAAACTTCACCTAAATGCATCATAATGCATCTAAAGTCGAGGTCATCTTCCCAACAGTCTCTCAGATCTGGCACTGTTGCTGGTGGTCACTGCGAAGTCTTAGTTGTTTGTGGCAGCAAATTGCCCTTCCAACTGCCACGGGGCCCAACTTGCCTCGAACCAAATCATTGGCGGCCTTCACTTTGGCGTCCTGAAAAACTGAAGAAACGGCCTAGATCAACTACGGACCATATAATCTGTGGATCTTCATCCGCAATTGATGGGTGGAGAAACAAGAAGATACAGAGAGTAAGTACTAATTGAAGAGGTCGGTCCCTCAAATCTTCTTCCGGGTGTCCTGCACTTCGTGTAGCGTGGCCCTTCGAATGGCCATCCAAATCAGTGCCAGAACTGGATACACTGCAAACGGCACAATGGCCAGCTGATCCCTGGCTGCACAAATGTGTGCAAGTTCGGAAGGATTTACCTATCAAAAATGGGAATTCAACCATAGAAATGCGGATTTTACCCAGAAAATAATATAGGGATTTCACTGTTTACCCTCTCGTAATGAAAACCGTTCCACTGAAATTGAAGTTGACAAATTATTTGTGTTTCCAAAATCACAACACTGCCTTCCCAAAGTACATTTTGAAGTCTCAAAAAAAAACATTGTGGAGAAATGCTGTTGTGCCTCCATCCAAATTCACCAGCAATACACCTATTTCCCCCCCTCATCTCTCCACGATTTACCTGCAATATGTTGGATCAACTGGCTTTGTCCAGAAATGCGGTAGCCCCCAATGCAATAGAATTATAATCCATATTCCAATTAATCTGATTTTCTCATATGTCCAAAGTACCCTATAGAAAGCTTATGGTTTATCATTTATCATCATGTTTCTCATTGACATGGTCATACAGTATCATAAATTGGGGGCCCGAACCTCATGTTTAAACAAGACCATCTTTCAAGACCCACTGTCACAGGGCCAAGCAACTCCATGAAGAGAAAGATCATCGTCACTAGGATCTGACCTGTCAAATTCTGCATATTTCTGCGCTGGATGGGCACCATTTTCTGTGCGAATCTGTGGTCATAGAATTCTTGAAAATGCAGCGCTACATTCCATTCCATTACATCACATCACACCACTTCACATCACTTTACATTACATTGATTTTGTTACATCACAGTACATATGTTACAGTAGTTTTTTATGTTTTTTTTACATTTAGTATACACGCATATGCACTCTCTGGAACAAGCGTGTTACATTTCACCATTTTGAGGGTCAACAAACATGTCCTAAGTTTATGTGCCCTTCCCTACATGCACTGCAACTTGTTCTTGGAACTGGCGGACAGTTTGCCAACATGTCAATTTCCAGAGTCTTTTTTTTGGCCCCAGCACTGCTGCACAAACTTCGGACAAATCTCAGGCGAACGCCCCCTTCAATGAGGTGACACCCTTCTTGCTGGGATCGGATTGGAATATAGTAGTGTTGAGGGCTTCATTTGACAATCAACACAAAGACAAAGACTTGTTGCTTTTCCTCCTCGGTGTTGCCTGAACTGTGACGTGCTGTGCTGGAATCGCTTCCCTGCCAAGTTGCATAAAATCTCCAGGAGCTTGAAGATGCTCCTGATATCACCACACAGCTCAGGTGTTAGTTCTGCAAGTCCTACTCGCATGCATCTTGGAATGCGGGGTTGTCTCTACAAATCCACCCACGCCCAAGGTGCACTTAGCTTTGGGCAAAACGAATCAACGAATCGATGGTGCAGCTTCGGCTGGGGGGGGACATTTTCGCAACCGACAGACCGCCAAAAGCGCGCGAGATTGTATAGTAATCTGCATGGTTTTAAATACCGGCAAAACATCGTCCAAATTCACCGTTTCGAGCCAACATCTGCGCAAGAGTCAACCTGGGCGAACTTGGCCCAACTTGTGCCCAACCTCGATCCACTTGGGCCGAACTTGGGCCCAACTCGGTCCAACATCGGACAACTGGGCCCAAGTTGGACCCAAACTTCGGCCCCAAGTTGCGCTAAACGGCCCGGTGGACCTGACTTGGGCCTACAGTTGCATAACATGGGTTCAACTTGGGGATACTAGCGGTCCACGTTGCTCAACTTGGCCCAACTTCAGCCCAACGTGGCCACTTGACTTTAATTTGGGTCCAAGTTGAGCCCAACGCGGGCCAAGATTGCCGACTCAACGCGAAATGCTAAAAACAAGTGTTTTACGATAGGGTTTGCCACAGAGACCCAGATTGCGCCCAAACGCGCCCAAATTGCGCAATCTTGGACCCAAGTTGACCCATTGGCCCTAAGTTTAGCCCGAGTTGGGCCCAAGTCGGCATCTGTTCGGCTCAACTTAAGGCGTCTTAAGGCCGTGTACGGCAGAGTTTCGTCAAGTAGGCTTAGGCCGCACAATTTCCCTTCCCGTTTCCAACCCGTGGCCTTTCAAGAAATCGGGGTGCGGACGCTGCTTGTCGCGGAGCGACCCCTATCCCTACACAAATTCCATGGTTTTTGGCCTCTACAAATAGATTCCCCCTATATGAATCTCATGATTCAGATTGTCAGTGTGAGAATCGCATCATTTTCCAATGGGATGGCTGAAAATTGGGCGTACTTGCTCCCCTCCATTTTTGGCCACACCCTTGCACAATTGGAGGATGACAGTAACATGCTGCACTGATCCAAACGCAGGGGTGAAGTTGGGTGGCATGGAATTCATGGAATCACAAATTGTGTCAAACTCCTTTCCATCGTTGAAAAGATGCTGTACACCTAAAAGAATCAATCACGTCCTGGATCATCAAATGTTGTTCCGTCATATTTGCAAAAAGTTTGATCATATAATGTACAGTCAGTCCCTGCTTTCGGAAAACAAACCTCGGAGCCCCTGTTTTCAGCCATCGAGGCGCATCACGCCGCCGTTGATCAGTTCAGGGATATCACGAATACACATCATGGAGATCTCTGCATCAGACCTTGGGTGATGCCACGGAGGGCCGGGCAGAGGCAGTGGGCATCATGTAATTTCCCTACAAGTAGAAACACATACCATGCCATACCATGCCAAACCATACCAAACCATACCAAACCCAACCTAACCTACATCACATCACATCACAGCACAGCACAGCACATCACAGTAATTACATTACAGTACATACATTACATACATTACATATAGTATATAATAAATTACAATAAATATATATATATATATCGCCACTCACTGCTGGTCTGCGTGCCTCTTTTTCAATTGACCATCCTTCAATATGGGCAAGTAACCCAAGTTTTAACCATGGCACATCCAAATTTCGAATGCATCTGTTGAAACAGGGAACTATAGAGAGTAATTCACTGATCTTTGGGCGCAGGGCAAGCCCCGTGACACTGGCCAACATGCATCTGTAGACGAGGCACACATGCTGGCGAACGTTGGATTTGTAGCTCATGAAGCGTCGGAAAAGTGCCGACATCAGCATTGTCTTGAGTGATGGGCTCCCCCCCCCCCCCCGTACAATCCGTACACTGACAGCATACACTGGATCATGATCTTGGTGGGCAGCGGGCACGGCCTAAAGTTCAGCCAAGACAATTCACTTACGATTTCGGTCAATGTTAGTGATCCAATGGGTGATCACCTCGCCACTGAACACTGAGCACTCTCCATGTTTTTCTACGAATAGCAGCAACGGCAATGATTTATACTTTGCTCAGTGGCCAAGGTCACACTTGTGAGAAACATTGTGAGAGTATATATCCTGTTCCCGTCAGTGCCCACCAAGTCACTCTGACTAAATCAAGGATGTGCAGAATTGCGAAGGGAATGACATAGCACCTCAGAGTTACAGGAAGTGATAGCAAACAGAGTTGTATCGTTAACAAATAGCTGAAACGCTGCAGATCTGGTTCAAAGCGCTGCAGATTGCATCAAAGAGGTTGAGTTTGGCGTATTGTGTAAGCCGTGTTCACAGAGTAAATGGGTTTGGAAAGTGCGTGAGTGAAGCTGCAAGCTATTCCAATGGACCATCACCATTTCCACTGCTCAGTACAACTCAAAAAAAAATCCTCGATCAGTCACCAATGTTCTGCGCCAAAACTGTCTGAAAGCAAAGTCTTCCTGTAGATTGTGCAGTATCCATTCACTGGTCCTTCCACGCTAGTGTTTTTTGGAGCCATCTATCAACATCCTCTTCCAAACTGTTGTTGTCACCTGCCACCAGCAAAAAAGAACTGAGGAAGGTGCATTCCAATGACCAATGCGGTGGCTTCAAGGTTTCCTGCCAGGCCCCGGCCAAAGCCTTCTGCAGTGTCACGAATACTTTGTGTCACTGGCAATGTGGAACTGACAAAGATTGTCGCAATAATGATGGTGGTCGTCAACGTTGTCATCGTCATCATCATTGTCATCAACTACATCATCATTGTCATCATCATTGTCGTCATCATTGTCATCTTCATTGTTATCGTCGTCTTCGTCGTCGTCGTCGTCATCATCGTCGTCGTCGTCGTTAACATCAGTATCGTCGCCGTCGTCATCATCATCATCATCATCACCACCACCACCATCATCCTCATCCTCATCCTCATCCTCATCCTCATCCTCATCCTCATCCTCATCCTCATCATCATCATCATCCTCATCCTCATCCTCATCCTCATCCTCATCCTCATCCTCATCCTCATCATCATCATCATCATCATCATCATCATCATCATCCTCATCCTCATCATCATCATCATCATCATCATCATCATCATCATCATCATCCTCATCCTCATCATCATCATCATCATCATCATCATCATCATCATCATCATCATCATCATCATCGACAACATCGACAACATATCGACAACATGTAGACAACACCGGTAATTAATTCCGTTCTTTCCCAGCTCGAGGCTCCTGGAACCAGCAATTCATTGCCAAAGAGACCCCCTGATTCAGTTCCGCGGTCGATGCCCTCGAACGACAATCGACGTTCTGACAGCGTTTCGGACCCATTGGAGCCCTCGTCCCCGTGTTGTGCGAGTTTGCCAGCCTCGGAGGAGTGAGACTAGCGCTGGTGAAGTCACAAATATCTTTGAAGCACCTGAAAGCACTTGAAAGCACCTGAAAAATAGTGGTCGAGTATGATAAAACGAGTTTTTCCTCACCCAGGGAATTGAAAAAACTAAAGCCATCTTTAACCACTACACAGCGTCTAATGTCAGGACATTTACAGCGAAACACATATGCAGATCTCTGCAATCGAACGAGAAAGCCTGCGGTTGTGTTCTACATGAAGCTTCCATTTTGACGAGTCCATGGTCTTCAATTTTGCTATCCAGACTTTTCTTGCGAATAATCATGTTACCTAAACTAAATTTACATAAGTCTACCATGTCTGACCCCTGAAGTGGAGCTGCTTCAGCTGCTTTTGCCAGCAAGACGTTGATGAGGTAGACCTTCAAATAGATGGTCCTCAGTCACAGCCACCCCATGCCAACCCAGCTTTTCCCCAGCCCTACAACGGTCCCACTGCCCACTTGGCATCCCAGATGCAACAAAAAGTATGCATTGTGCATCAAAGAGATCACAACCTCGGCTGAACACGTTGGCTTCTTTCAGCCCGATTTCAGGAGGTTAAAGCTGAGTCTTGCTAGAGTTTGATTCCCCACGTACGATATGCATATAGTCTATATAGTTGATTAAATTAAAGTGTATTAACATTACATCATGTTTCACGAAAAAAAAAAAAACATGAACTGGTATATATGATTTTAGACAAGTGACTATGGTCTTAATTGATATTGAACAGATGGCAACAGCTGGCATGGCCTTGAGGTTCTGAGAGAATTAAACCGACAGAGACGTGATGGAGGCGTCTATGCTTGCAAGTGAAGAATCAAGAGATTGAGCCTGGAGGCGGACACAAATGATTTCCATGGAACACCTGCTTGATTCCAGCATAGTCGAACAAATGCTGATGCAAAAGTCCTGCAAGAACGGAAAGAGCTGAAACTCATTGACAACCGAATAGAAAGTGAAAACAGCAGCTGAGCATGCTGAGCTGTAGAAATGTGTGCACAAGTCCAAACATCGCTTCCTTCTGAAGGTGACACTGGAGCTGGAAGAACTACTTTGAAGAGAAACTGATTTTCCGCTTTGCAAAAGACAAAGAATACACAATTTCTACATGGGAGGTTTTTTTGGTCATGAGCATCGGAGTGGCACTTACTCTCTTGAAACACGGAACAATAGCACGCACACACACACACACATCTGTGGCAATAGCTCCGGGTCCAGCGCGAAACTACATCCAATTCATTCAGAAGAATGAACTGTTCCAAACTGTTGTCAGGAAAAAAGTCCTGACGAGACACTTGCAGAGTCGACTCGGGATGGGGTCAAGGGGTATGCCCACACACATGGTGCCTTTGTTCACATAAAACCATCCGCTTTGGGAAATTGCATATTTTGACCGGGGCACACATGCCAGCAAAGGGTTGTGAACTGAGTGCTCAGGAGAAAATGCTTGCAGAGCTCACTACAAATATAGGCCGGAGGTACAGCTGTTGGTCGAGATTAAAATCCGCCATTCCTTCAGAGCTCCCTATTTTGAGTCAATTTGAGACCCACCAGCCTAGATCATGCTTGGACCTTTACCATTGCCACGTGGGCCTTTACCCCTGGCACTTTGTGGAGTCAAAGGTTGCTCCCGACACCCCTGCGCCTGGTCAATGATTTTCACCCGGCAGCCCCCGCCGCGAATATGGCAATCGTGAGGGTCGCTGAGCTTGACTGCAAACTCCTACGAACAAAGTCGACTTGAGATCACTGGACCAATAGAGATCAGGGCGCCAGAAACAGCAAACATCAACAGAGGATGAAACCAAAATAGTTCGTCCAACGGGGATACCGAAACTCGGTCAGCGATTCTATCGACACCTATGTGGAATGAAAAAGGAAGTTGACTTCTTGCTACTGCGGTCATGGACACTTGCCAGTTGCACTTGGGTTTATAACTCCCAGCAAGCTGCTACAAGGCCGTAGACTAACTACAGTTGCAATAGATCATCTGATAATCATTATCAAAACGTCATGTGTCGCCCTATCAACTGGTACTTAAGGGTATGTTCAGCCCGATTTGTACGATTTTGTCCGAAAATATAGTACCCCTAAATTTTGGTTTATCATCATTTTGGCCCATCAAGTATGGTCACAAATTGAGATGATTGATGCATATAATTATATCATGCAAAACTCATTCAAACTCCCATGTTCAGAGCCATATAGCTGGGAGTCGGAGCCACAGTGACACGCAGTTGGCAGTTCGGTGTCCTCGCACGTGTGCCAGGAAGAGTCTCGAAGAATTGGCACTCGCACGACCGCTTCACTCTGGCCAGGAGCAAACCTGAGATCGGTGCGATCGGTGCCATGTCCTGCTTCAGGTACTTCCCTAGGTAGTTAGTTGTAATGTGTTTTGTAATATATGATTGTAAATTCTTATATATACATATACTACAATATATACATATATATATATATCATATACAATCATATATATAATATTATATATATACAGGTATATATATATATATAATATACATATAAATGTGTATATATATATATGTGTATGGGTGTGTCTCAAAATCGGGTCGAAACATGGTATCACATTAGAGAACATGATGATTGAACCAGGGGATACCCCCAAAACATTATATTCATTGCTTGGTATGATCACATCCCAAGTAGGATGGTAATACACCAATGTTCAAAAAAACAACCACTTATACCAGAGAGTCGCTGGACATTAGTTGTGAAAGTCTTGGACAGACTCGAGACAAGAGACCAAAAACCTGACGATGCTCTGTAGATTTCATGCTGTCTGCGGTTGTCTGAAAACGGGACATTTGACGCTATTCCAAGGGGGGAACATGATGCGAAACCATGGGATTTGGCGGGTCAAAATTTTGAGACACACCCATCTACACCTTTGTCCCACAAGCAATTGTTGAAAATCATTAGTAAACCCCCCAAAACACAGTCAACATAAGTAACTACACAGGTCAGGTGGTTGGCCCTTTGCACCTGGTATCACCTGGTACCTTGTTTCGGGTTGACCCAAAACGATCCGGCCATCCGTGATGCCCCAGAATTCGGCCATGAAGCTCCACATATTGGTCGATACTTCCATACCGAAAGCCCGCCTCTGCAGGGAGGCAAGTCATCTCGGGGTCTGGAGCTAGAATCGCACATACTAAGTTGCTGCACGTACCAATCAAATACAGTATGACGCGGATACTACAAACCTATGTTTGGGTCTAGCTCAAATTGGGTACTTACCCAAAATTAAAATCTGCATTTTAAACTATCATGTGGTTGGGAAACTCTGAGTAGCTCCTTGGCTCCCCATCAATGGGGAACATGGATACACATGGCTTGCTCTCGTGGTCAGTTCTCAAGATTTCATGATTGAAAGCCGGGATCTTGTGGCTTGAAAAATCTTGAAAACCTGTGTTTGTTGATCAAATAATAATAGAAAAAATATATATGGTTGCCCAAAACACCTTCAAACCCATATTTCGTCCAAAACGTGAGTATATACCCAAATTCTGTGGCAAGTTGCTTTGACTTCGAATTCGAAAAGCCAAAAATCTGGCAACACCACCGAGCTCGGCACCTGGCCCGACAAGTCCTGGGTAAAGCAGCGCACTCGGCACGCGTTGCTGGGTTCCCCGGAGCGGAGGACCACTAACTCCACCTCGCGCGATTAATGTTTCAAGCTTCCCATCTTCCATGGCATTTTGGTGGTGGTTCATGCTTTTGATGATTATTGATGGTTTCCGGTCATGTTTGATAGTTGTTTGATGACTTTTGCGATGCTCACAACTTACAATCACGAAAAACTGAAGAAAATCGGACCAGCCATAGTTAAATCTGTTGGTATTGGTATGTTTTGGTGATGTTTGGACCTCAGCATCCAATTTTGTGGAGATTTCGAACTTCCGCTCTTGTGTGGTTTGATTAATGTGCCAGCTAAAGTCCATGGAATCTCGGCAAATTATCACAATCCCGCAAATTGACAACATTGTGGATTACCCACCATTTGTATCCATTTGTAGATGTGTTCATTCTTTTTCCCTGGGAATGGGTTTTCAACATCAATGTTAATTTCCTGGATCCATAGTTGGGCAATGTTGGCAGCTGGCCTCGTGTTGCTCTTCTGTGGCATAGAAGAGGTTTGTTGCCTCGATTCACTCATCTCCACATGGGTCTCCGATTTCAGGAATTCTTTTTTCGCTTCCTCTCAAGGAAATTCAAAAGTGAAGCTTTTGAATGGTGGGCAACACAAACTTTTGGACAATAGCTGATGTGAAACATAGTGATGGGCCCCTGCCAGCTATAAATATCAACATTGGCTTATGTGGTGGTTTGGGTTGGTGGTTTGGGGGGTCTGGGAAATTGATTCTTTTCTTTAAGTTTTTGGAAAAAAGTTTTCTCAATTGANTTTTCTCAATTGAGAAAAGATCTATAATATGTTGCCAAACCACCAACCCAGACCACCACAAATTTGTTCAGCTATCCAAGTGAAGTGAGCGCATGCCACACAGCAAAACTGAAACACAGTCCA
>BGPT01002124.1:106109-146110 GCA_003297045.1 Symbiodinium sp. clade C Y103 | reverse complement strand
ATAGAGCTCCACATGACAAAGTTTCCCAAGCTGAGGAGGTTCATCGAGCGAAGCACCCCACAGCAGGCGTCGCAGAGCAGGGTCAGGCTGCTGTTGAATGAGCGCCGCCGAACGGGGCAAGAGCTCAATAGCTCTGCGCTCCCAAAAGCCATGCTGAGCAGCACGATGTCGAAGCAGTTGGTCATCAGGCAGAGCGAAGGCTTGAAGCGCATGTTCTGCAGCACCATCCATGGGCATAGCCACCGTGAAGGGGTGAACAACCTGCAGGGCAGCGAGCACAGCTTCCCCTGGTTCCATCTCAAATTCCAGCAAGGGCTTGGCAGCGCCACGCTTGAGCTGATAGCCAGACCATTGAGCTTTGGCAGCGGTCTCATGCTGCCGATGACCCGGCCAGGGTTTGCCTGAGCCTAAAGGTCGCTTCCGATCGGCCGCAGGCGTAGTCAGCGCAAAGGTGGGCGCAAAATGAGCCAGAGGATCAACGAAAAGGTCCCGGATGGATACAGCGATCGCAGCACAAAGGGCCCAAGGATATACTTGAGCAGCTTTGGTACGAAAAACAAATTTTCCACTGCTGGGATCCCAAACTTTGCCCTTGAGCTGGATATGGCGATGACCACCAGGACAAGACACTTCCACTGAATCGAGCAGATCTGTAGAACACAGCAGGCGTGTCGGCTTGCGAGAGCGAGCACCAAACGCACACTGGTCCATGTCCAGGGAGAAGGCTCTGGTCGAGCAGATCAGCTCATGCATGAGCTCTGTTTGCCACATCAAACTCAAAAAGGGGTTTTCGATTGAAAAATTGCCACCTAAAACAAAAACAGCAAAACAAGCTTCAACTGAACGTTCAAGAAAAATATTGCCAAGCATTACCAAGTATTGATTGTCCACGGAGAGAGCTGGCAGACCCATGGGAAAAAGGAGCGAGCGCAAAGGAGGCGGCCCACCATCATCTTTGCGAGCAGCAGTAAACGTGTTGCACGGCGTGCCGCAATGCAAAAACAAAATGAGCCCCAGCGCAATGGCCCTCATCACGGTCTGCCAGACCTGCAGATCCACAACGTCGACCGACTCTGTGACTTCATCGCAAAGCACAATGTCGATCGGCGGCAAAACTGGCACTGCAAGAAGGCGAGCAGCCGAAGAAATACCAGCTGTGCCTGAGAAAATTTCCAGAAAATAAGGTCCTGTGCCACGCAATCCACGTAGCCCAGCTTCGCCCTGAGACCACTGAAAACTGGAGCCCGCCGAAGGGGCAGATCTCGAGTCAGGATCCAAAGAAGGGGCCAAACTCTCATTGCGCTCCAGTTTGCCAGAGTCCCAACACCCAGGGGGCGGGGCGAGCGCCTCACCCGGGAAAGGAGGAGCCTCTCAGTGGTTGCCATGCCAAGGGTGGTCCTTACCACACTCGACACAGGCACTGATCTCCAAACCGACAACCAAGCGAGCAATTGAAGAAGGGGCACCGTTTTGGACCAGCATACTTGAACGAAGTAATTTTCTGCCACTCCTGAGCAGGAACACGCTCATCGCGAGCAGGACGAGGAGTGGTCCCCGGTCGCTCCTTGCTCGGCTGGTTGGCCAACAGCGATTTGGCTTTCTGAAGCTGAGCCTTCTGACGGAGCCGCCTCTGCTTGTTCTTCTTGGCCTTAGGAGTAGACTTTGGAGGAGAGCGCGAGGTCGAGCGAGGCCTCTTCTTGGGCGGAGTGGCTGGCGCCGAGGTGGAAGCTTGCTTGAACTTGTCAAGTTCAGCACTCGAGCGAGCATCATTCCAGAGCTGCTTGTGGTTGTTCAGAACTTCCAGCAAAGCGGCAGAGAAGGAGCCAAACTTCTTCCTCTGGTCTGAGCACACTCGGTGAACCTTCTTCCTGATCAAGGTGTCCACGGTGAGGAGCAGTGCAAGCCCACGGTTCTCGTGACGCCACTCTTCGAGCTCGGAGAGGTAACGGAGCGGACCCGCTTTGAAGGAGAACTCGCAAATGTTCAGGTACTCAACGTGATGAAGAAGGCGTGGAGCTTGTCCATGACCTGAGACTCCGAGCTTGCATTGGACGGTTGATCAACCATCACCACCCGCAGCAGGTCCTCAGCGTTCTTGGAAAGGCCAGACTTCTGAGCGATCTGCTCATTGCGGGTGCGGATCTCGCCAACCTCGTAGAAATGCACAAATCCGTGCACCATGTGATCACGTTGAACACGCTCCACAAACTTTCTGTGGGGCTCGCGGTGCAAAGGCAGCACCACGTCAGGATGTCGAGCGACAAAAGTCTCTCGAAATTCAGCGTGATCTTCTCCCGGAATCTCCGGCACCTTGGATGGATCCTCCTCCATTTTGGCACGCCGAGCGNATGTCGAGCGACAAAAGTCTCTCGAAATTCAGCGTGATCTTCTCCCGGAATCTCCGGCACCTTGGATGGATCCTCCTCCATTTTGGCACGCCGAGCGGCGAAGTGGTCTTGCATCGTCGAGCAAGTCTTCCACACTGCTGCTAAGGACGTCAAGGCGAGCTCCTGAGCAGGCTGATCAGCCCCAAACTTGGTGTGATCAGGGATGATGGCCTTGAGCGTCGCCTTCACTGTGGCAATGGTGTCCCCCAACATGGCGAACGTCTCGACGCTGAGCAGCCCAGCATCTGCGGCCACCTTGCACAGGTCTTCAGAGATCCTTTGCCTCCCCAAGATTTGCCGCAGTGGCAGGTCTGGGGTTTTGTCGTCCGCATACACGGTGCGATCGACCATGACTGCTGCAAATCTCAAGAGCCAAACATTGCTGAAATGAAACAAAATTCCAACTTACAAAATGGGCAAAATGACAAGTGCACCACAAAATAAATTTAGCAAAGTTTCAGTGCAGTACGGAGGCCGATGATCACAGCACCGCAAAGCACCGAGAGGCTACGTCAGGACGAGCTTTGGCGCAATGCTTGCAGAGCAATGAGGCATCTGGCAAGGCAGAGCCGACTTCCGTACACTCAGAGACCAGCAGACGCCCACAGGCGAGCGTCATGGGGTCATCTTCCACTGAGCAGTGGTAGCGATAATCATGAGAATTGCGACCATGAGTCTTGACAAAGAACTGCACTTCATCCAGTGAACTCTCATCAGATTCGATCGCTTCCACATCATCGCGAGCTTCAAACGGATGATGCTGCTCAACGATGTCCTTGACCAACTGTTGGACCATCTGCGCTGGCACTGTAGAGCGGTTGCGTGTGTATTTCAGCACGAGCGGCCCTGGATTCTTCCAGTTGGCCTGCAACCCAATCTCTTCAGTGGTGCGACCAGCATGAACGGCTGCATCCAGAAGCGTAACTCGAGCAGAGTGTGCTGTGATCTTTCCTATCTTCTCCACCAGGGCTCTGATCTCAGCCTCAGTTCCAATTTGATGCTGATAAACCACATGGCGAGCAAAGAACTTGAGCCATTGCAGAGATCGTTGATAGGAGGCAGGCGCCGATCGGAACTCCGTCCTGGTGTTGAGATCCCGGATCCAGAAGTCACGATCGGGGTCCTCGAGCAGCAGCAAGGTGAAGCCCTCCTCGAGCCATCCAGAGTCACGGAAACCTACCTTGGGCACAACAAACTTGGTGCCACGGCGACGTCGCTCGACCTTAGTCTGCCAGGCCACTCCAAACAGGCCCTCTTCTTGCATGACCAGCTCTGCGGGCTTGACATGAGTTGCATCATCAAATCGCAGAGAGGCGAAGACCATACAGAGCCACCACCACACAAATAGCCGAGCGGCATCTGGTTCCTTGCGGTCCATGACAAAAAGCTCAAGACAACCTACCACAGCAAAGGGTATGGGCACCGCTTCCTTCAAGGTGGTCGCCCGCTTCTTAATGATCTCATTCTGAACTGCAATCAAACCANACCTACCACAGCAAAGGGTATGGGCACCGCTTCCTTCAAGGTGGTCGCCCGCTTCTTAATGATCTCATTCTGAACTGCAATCAAACCAGGATGGGCAAGGTCGGGGCAACTGATCGCGAGCTTGGATGTGACCCAACGAACTGCTGTTCGAAATGAAGGCACAACCGTTGGACCACACTCACGATCGTCCAAAACCAGGGCATATTTGAGTAACAAATCACTAGTTAAAGGGAAAACAGAAAAACCTTCACTAGTGGCCCAATCCTCAAACCTTTCCCAGGCTGAGATATGTGCAGCCATGGTTCTGGGAGCCCCAGACAAAAGCACGAGCTGGCGCAGCTTGGCTGTCTCAGAACTAGACAACTCGACACTGTTTGAAGTGTCTAAGAGCAGTTTAGATTGACCACCAGCTCGTTTCCCAATCTCCTCGAGCTTAGATGCCCACTTCCATCTAGCCGCGTTTTCCTGATCAAGCAGCGGAGTGTGAGTCTCCTCCACCACCGTGTTCTTGAGAACTTTCCTGGGCGGTTGAGCAGGCTTGTCGAGCAAAGACTTGATAGCTAGCGATCTACGAGCTCTTGCAGCATCAGAACTGAGGGCTACCGTCAAGGGGTCGCACATCCCAAAACCCAGTTGCTGAGCAGTTGATGCAAAGAAGGCTTTCTCGACCGAGCTAGCTATACTCCAGTATTGCTCCAGCNGTCGCACATCCCAAAACCCAGTTGCTGAGCAGTTGATGCAAAGAAGGCTTTCTCGACCGAGCTAGCTATACTCCAGTATTGCTCCAGCATGAACTGACTTTCCAAAAGTATCTCTCTGACATCTTCCTCCAGAGTACTTGACCAGTCATGCACCTTGATCACAAACTCCGACGCCGATCGCACCTCCATGCTGGCGACGAGCGCAAGGTTGGCATATGGCGATCTGAGCAGCGCCTGAGCAAACGATTCAGAAAAGATTGGGAGAGCTAAGACCTTTAAGGCCCACCTGTCGGGCGTCCGAGCCATGTCAGCATTCTCAGATAAGAACATGCAGTTGTGAACATGAGTGAGAGTGGAGTTCAAACGTCAGACATGAACATGTCCACATCCAACACAGAATGTATGTGAGAACATGCACATCTGAGGACATGAACATACAATGTCAGCGAACTCATACTCTTCACGAGCTTGTGAAATGATTTGACATCTACGCCTGCTCTTCCCGAGCTGACTATCGTGAAAATCAAAACATGAACATGGTGAAAGGATCAAAATTAAATGACCATTAAACAGATCAAACAGAAACAAGATGACTGAACTCAGAGAGCAATCAGTCGCTCTCGTTCACCGTTCGATCTGAGATCCCACCACGCTCCCGCTGGGTTTCCAAACCTGAGGCGGGTTGCCGTGGAGAGTGGAGTTCAAAGATCAAACATGAACATGTCAACATCCCACACAGAGTGTATGTAAGAGCACGCACATCAGGGGGCATGAACATGCACAGTCAGCGAACTCATACTCTTCACGAGCATGTGAAATGTTTGACATCAGGCATACTCTTCACGAGCGGCTTCCGATGAAAATCAAAACATGAGCATGGCAAACAAATCAAAAATTAAAAGACCGTTACACAGATCAAACAGAAACAAGATGACTGAACTCTGAGAGCAATCAGTCGCTCTCGCTCACCGTTCGATCTGGGATCCCACCACGCACCCGCTGGGTTTCCATACCTGAGGCGGGTTGCTGTGCCGGAACCGGCCATGCAAAAACCCCAATCAGGAGGTTTGCAGCTCAAACGAACGGGATGATCACTTTGGTTTCAACAGAAAACATGAAAACCAGAACAAGGGGACCCCCAAACAGGAAACACCCCAACCAGGAAACAAACCAAAAAAAGGGGGGAAGAAACCTAAGTGGGGATCCCCAGGTGTCATGTCACGTCAAACCCAAAGCATCCCTTTCTCGATCGCTGTGCAGCTCAGGCGTCATGCCTACAGAGCTGAAGGTAAATTACTGCACCCTATTCATGGGCGGATTACGGAGCCGACAAATCAGCCCTCTCGATCAGCACTCATCAACCTCCTCGATCCTGGGAGGTGGCCCATAGCTCACTGGAACACCCTGCGGTGATCGAGCGCCACTGGCCGAACGGAAACTGGATGTGGCTTGACCAACCTGCTCCAAGAACGCATGTGGCGTGACCGCCGCATCAGCCATGCTCTCAGACATCCTGGCGTCCAGCGATCGCCTGTGTACCTTCAGGGCACCACCTGTCAGACCAGGCACTGGCGCTGCCTGTCCTGGAGAAGTGACTGACACTTCTGCCTGGACATTGGGAGCCACAATCAGGCTAGGTGCCACTGGCCCTGCCAAGGACTTCAAAGAGCCTGACACTGAGCTTGAGGGCACTACCGATGGACCACCTGTCACTGGTGGTAAGACGATCGTCTCCATCTCCTTGTCCACGTCATGGGCTTGAAGAGCAAGAGACTCACGGGGAACGATCGCTTTCTGCGCCCTGTAGAGAGGCGACTCACATGTCAGGTGCAGGTTGCTGGGATGAGTCTCCACAGCAACTGCACCAACACGCGGCCCAGTCTCCTCGAGCGAGGATGCTTCTGTTGCAGCTGTCCAGTGAGCATGACTGGCATTCTTGATCAAAGTAGGCCCTGACACTCTTGAGACGACCAGCCAAGTCGAAGGGACCACCGCCTGTGAGCACGAAACATCCAGCTTGTCTCCCGATGATCTGAACCTGAACTCAAGACGGTCTGCATCAAGCCCGATCGAGTCTGGGGAGCTGGTGGCAGTCATACGGATCTCGAAGTGGCACAAAGGGTAATCGAGCGCCACGACAACGCCACCATCACTGCAAGCATACAGTCTTCCCCCCACCTCGAAGGAGGTAGCGATCACTCTCCAGCCTTGAAAGATCGTGACCACACATGACGGAACAAACAGGTGATCTTGAAGGGCCATGATCATGTAATCGTTCAGATAGTTCATCTGAACAGTCATGTCTTGATCCGATCGATACCCTCGGAGCTCCAGGTGAAGTAGCAAATCCCCTTCCACCTTGACCTTGACATCTACCCAGGTCGAGCTCTCATCCGTCATCTTGGGCCAGCGAAATGGCTGAAAAGCCTTGTGCGCCATCACCTCGCCCGTCTGAGCATCCCACCTGGCACAAGGAACCGTGCCGTAAGAGGTCATGGAGCCGACCAGAATCACCTTGTACCCGTCCAATGTCCTGACGTAGAACAAGTTCAGGTGATAGCCCGTGTTCGGTGATCGAACAAGTTGTCGATCGACCAAAATGTTGACACCCGACTGGGCGTTCAACAAGATCTCATCAACGAGCCATCCTTGGAACGGCGATTGGATCCTCTGGTCTCTGCTATCAATGACCAAAATGGATCGCTCATCCTGCTTGGCCCCCAGCTGTTGAACAAAAGGGGGGAGTTGAAAGTTCTGGGCATTGATGGCAGGCATCTGTCCCCACCTCACACCACGAGCGCCCTTGCGCTTAGCTCTGGCTTTCTGGCCAGCAAGGCGAGCTGCCTGTTGTTGAGCAGACCCCAACACTTGCTGAGCAGCCTGAGTGGCAGGGGCTGCTGGAGGAGGAGCCTTTGCCGCAGGTCCATGGAACATGCTAGTCACATCTGCAGGGAACTGCTCAGCATCTACCTGATCATCACTTCCAACATGAGCAGGCTGTGGTGGATCACCTTGTGGAGGCAAAAATTGCTGAGCACTTGGAGCCCCACTATCTGGAAACACGTGCCAAGAGGTTGTGGATCCCACCCTGCTTGCAGAGTCATCTGGATGAACAATGTCTGCAGCTCTGGCAGCAGCCATGGCTTGCTGACGCGCAAGAGGAGCTGGAGCTGGATACGCAGGGGGAAACCTAGACATTATGATCAGATCCCAGGCCCGTCAGACCAAAACTCACCGAGCGGCCCAACAGAAAAAAGAGCCTATCTGCCTGGGATCGATCCAACCTCACTGGTACTTGCAGCCAAAATGGCATCCGATCGGCTGAATGTCCTCAGTGAGTCAGGCAGAGGCCCACCTTACCGATAATATATCAACAATGCCGTTCGCAATCCAAACCACCTACCGTATTGAAAATCCCATAAAGCCTGGTCTGGCAGGAGACGTGCTTTTTGTTTGGGGGACTGATTTTGAATTTGTGATTGCGTATCAAAACTTCAACCTGCATTTTTTCAAAACAATGCAAGTACATGCAAATACCAGTCAAACATGAAAATTTCTTGGTTACTACCAGGGGGACCATTTTTGTTTATTTATATTTATATATATGACGTGTATATATATATATATATATGTATGATGTGTATATATATATATATATGTACATTATGATACAAAAATACAAGCATATGTCCATATTCAACATGAAACAAGATTACATGTTGATTCATGATGTAATGAGTACATGATATTCACATCAATGTCCTCCCTGTCTCTGGTGCGCCAGGGCCACGGCGACCGGGTGCTCCACCAGCGGGGGCCGCCACTGGCGCAGCCGCCACAGGGGCCTCAGAGAGTCATCGAACGAGTCAGGGAGCGAAGGGTGTGGTGATTGGGTGATTCTTCTGCTGTCCGTCTGTGCTTTCTTTGCGCTCGCCGTTTTCGGTGTCCTCATCTCAACGACTTTTCAAGTATAGCTTCTAGATGCTTCAATGGGGGCATTTTCTTGACCCACGTGATATTGGCATGGCGGGTGTGTTGGCAAAAGTCCATTTCTTTTGTCGTGCCTGTGCGCTAGGCCAGGACTGCCGGATAGGAAAGCCGACTTGGGGGAAAACTTGGAGAACTTCTGCAGAAGCAAACACGTGCAAAAAGTAAAACGAAAACGTCCACCAATATTATGATCGTTGGTTCTGAGGACAAGTCCAAAACCAACATTGACAGACTTGAAAACTAAAGCCCTATCACATCGGGAATGCTATGGTCAGAGAACCATTGTTGTAAATCATCAACTGTGATTTCTAGCTGTACCCCCTCTGACGAGCAGCAATGCAATGAAGCTGAGTTCTCTCTTTTTTCTACTCCTGCAATCATAATGACATAATGTCATGATTTTCTCATCCAAATGCTGTGCTTGTTGGTGTTGCATATATCTGGAATAATTATGCATTGCGTAAAGCAGATATATTTATATCCGCTTGTGAGAAGCGCATACATTTATAGCGCGGAGTCTGGGCAGCATTCCCCCCTTTTGCTGCAAACAGTCAAAACCACATCACATGTTGGTGTTCTTGGCAAAACTTACCTCATAGCAGTTTTGATACTGAACGATGCACCAACGCCTCAATGCCCAAAATTGCAAATGAATCCGGATCCTGTCCGGCTTCCAAAGCTGCTTTCGCACCACCAACATCACCAACCAAGATGAAATGAACTAGCGCTGATGTGTGTGTTGCTGTTTTCTGTTTGAGAATCACCTGAAGGATAGATGGAAAGCCTAAGGAGCCCCACGTGGATTCTGCAGGGACTTCTGCGCCGTCAGCGAAGATACTGATGGCAAACGTTGGGTGTCCCAAAAAGCGGGCCAAAATGCGCTTGATTTGCTGTCCAGTTCCAAGCTCTGAAAACGGCAAGCGCAAATATTCTTCTCCCGTGACAGCAGACTGCAACACGACAAGCCCTCGCATAGTTCGTACAATGTTCGCTCAATGGCCAAGAGAATTTCGTACAATATTGTACTAAGTTTAGTTGAAGAGTGCGCGATATTGTATGAACTTTTTTGGACCGTGTACGAACTTTTCCCGCATGTTGTATGAACATTGTGTGAATTCACCCTGGACCTGCAATCATCCCGAATCGACAGAAAACCTCGAGCTGCGGATAGCTAAGAAGAATTGCGAAGAAGCCCAGATCTGGCGCTCTGCGCGCGTCATGGACGTTTCAGCCGGCAGGATGCTGGCGCAACTCACGTAGCTCAGGCCGATTTTCTCGCAGGATCTCCGTGCTCACCGCAAATGCACATCTGGATGCCTCGACTGGCCAAGTCACCATACAAAACTGCAAATCTGAGGTGCTCTGACAAGGAGCCGGTCTGAGTCAAGTGGGTGCCAAAGGCAACGAACTCCAAACCTTCCAATCTTTTTCCTTGGAGACAATTCACGGGCATAGGGCCAACACAGGCGCCTTAGGCTCAACATGGGCACAACAAAACCGTGGTTTTTGGGTGGTTTTTGCTTCCGCAGAGGGGTCCGGACGAAATTGGCGTCTTGATGGTCTTTCGACAGAGATGGTATCACATATGCCTCAACATAGGCCCTCAGATGGGTCAACATGGGGCCAACATAGGCCAACATGGGGCCAACATAGCGCCAAGATAAGGCCAACATGGGCCAAGATAGGGGTAACATAGGCCAAGATAGGGCGAACATAGGCCAACATCGGGCCAACGTAGGCGAAGATAGGGCCAACACAGGGCCAACATAGGCCAACACAGGCCAAAACGGTGCCAAAACCCTTTCCTTGCCGGCGCCCAGCTGTCAGGCGTAAGCCTTTAAATTAAATCTATATAGATATATAATTCCTATCTATGCTATAATATATATCTATATATTATAAAGTGTTCTTTCTGAAAACTAGAAATTAAAGGTTTCATCAGTTCATCTGAAACCACAACCCCCCCCCCATTCCTCCCCAAACATTCCTCGCCTGCATAGCCTCTGGGGGCCTGGGACAACAGCATGATTTGGTGATTTGTTTCTGTTGAACATGGGAACGTTCCAACCGTGTGTGCCAGAGTGTATGTGAGCTTTGGGTGCGTGAAGATACGGTGAAACAAAGGAAAACCGATGCCCAGTTGCCATGTCTCTCCCCATCTCCATTTGGAGATGCTGTCTGGATTCGGGTCGATGATTTTTGAATTTGCATCTGGACAAAATCAGCCATGAGTTCAGGGATTTGGTTTCGACTCAACGCAGGTCGAAACTACGAGGTGGTGAGACCCACAACTCCCTGGTAAGGGAACTTGGAAGACACGAATTGGCATCTAAAGTATGATTTTCACGTTCAAAAAAACCATCGCCCATCTCTGAGGTGTCAAACCCCATACTCTTTGGACATCCAGAACGCTTTTTTGGACTTTCCTCAAATTGGGCTACCCCAATAGCTGGATGGTTATAGTGGAAAGTCGTATTGAAACATATTGCACGCTGGGCCGGCGTGCCGAACCACCACCGCTGGTGCCGCCATGGCTGGCATGGCCATCGTCTGCAGCGGAACCGGGGCAGGTGCAGCCTAGCGGCCCGGGAAGGGACACATGGTGGTGATGCTTACTATTGTATACTATTGTTGCTATAATTGCTATTACTGTACTATTGTTGTGTTGCTATTACTACTGGTACTAATATATCTATGTCTATTATTCCTGTTGTTTCTATTATTCCTGTTGTTTCTATTATTCCTGATATTTATATTATTTCTAGTATCTCTATCATGTCTAGTATTTTGAGTATGTCCACTATTTCTCTTATTTCTATCATTCTAGTATGTCTAGGTATTTCTATTGTTTCTAGTATTTCTATCATTTCTATCATTTCTATTGTCATTGCTGTCGGTGTTATCATGATCACCGTTGTCATCATTGTTGTACTTATTTCACCAAGACCTTCGACTTGGCACCTGCGTCCCCCGCGGCGTGGTCACAACGCCTCACCGAAGCGGTGGCTTTGCCACAGCTGGGAATTTTGCCAGTAACCAGCGGTAGTTGGTTGTGTATACTAAACTGGTTGTGTATATATTATTGTATATTATGGGGGAGGTGATGTTATATCTTCACCAACTACCGCAGTTACAGAAAGCCCGAACGAAATTGCCAAATCCATCAAAATCCATTGGCATTATATCCCATTTAGCCCCATCATATCCCCATATGGAGGTTTCCTAAAATAAGGGTGCCACAAATCATCCAAGCCATTGGACTATTTTAGCATTGAAACCCATGAATGGTTTTGGGGATTCCCCATTGTAAGAAACCCCCACATCATCTTACTGGTGCTTAGTAGGGAATGGGGGAATGACCTATAATTAATAACCATTGATAATCATCCCATTCCCCCATTCCCTGCTAAGCGCAAGTAAGTCATTATCTCCATGTTTTCTGTGCTCGTTCTCAAACCCCAGCCGCCATCATGGGACCTGCAGCTGCTGCCAGCGATGCATGGGAGCTGCCCAGCAGCTGAATCAACCTGGCGAACGTCACTCAACGGCCAAGCCTTTGGGAGGATTGGGGGTACCAAAAAAAAAGGTAACAGATGTGAAAAGATGGTAATATATGTTCATAGTATTGGATAATACCTGCAGATTGAGAATAGATGTTAAAAGCATGCAACGAAAAACATATCTTGGTAGATGTTAATAGTATTCAACGGCTCTTGTCTATGGATGTTCATCCCCAAAATAATCAAAACACAAGATCTGGATAGATTATGTCATAATTCACCAACCTAAAAAGTGCGGTCATTTTGGGATAGTTGCCCCATATCTGAACCATCATTCCAGTGACGTCGCAGTAAGGTCGTAACAGTACAATTTATCCAGATGTGTATGATCATGAGAGTGAAATGGATACTATGATCTTGAAACAAATGACAAGTTTTTTCCTGGGTACCACCACTCATATATCACCAGAAAAAAAATGGGATGAGAGTACTTCGAGAACATGGGGTTCATCGCTGCTGGGATAGTTTTTTACTGGTTTGTTCTTTTCACGGCTGTGGATCAAACATGTGGCACGGAACGGATTGAACCGCAACACTGTCCACAAGCTTGGCCCAAACCCAGCTTGGCCCCAATTTTGCCCCGCAACAAGTTGGATGATTGGATGATCCTAAACATGACCCAAATCGGTGTATCTGGCACTGCACCGAAGGAAACTAAGGTCTGAGGGCCTATAGATAGCCCTAAATATCCTAAATATTTGGGGCCCTCATTTCTCAAAAACATCCAGCCAAAAAAAAGGATCGAGCCAAGTGGCTGCTGCTGTTGCTGCAGCTGCTGCTGCATCATCTGCAGCATGGCTGTCTGAGTGTCAGGGGTCCTGGGTGTCCTGCAAGGGCCATGGCTCAAGTCCATGGAGGAGCCAACACAAAAAAAGAGGATGGTTTCCAGTTCCATACCACAAAATTGATCACAACCTTTCCTGGGAATGGTGTTGTTCAAACCACAAGAGAAATGGAAAAAAAAACTTGGTTAGTTGGTTGGCCGAAAGAAATACAGTAACTCTCTATTTTCAACTAAAGAAACACACAAAACTGTCCCATAAACCAATAAATCTGACGAGGTTGGCCCCTACATTTGCCCTGCAATTTGGACTCGGCCATTCAAAGGCTGTCCTATTGCCATCATCACGCTTGAAGAGCCTGAGACCACAATGGGTTGCTGCTGGATCTACATCTCGTGTAGTGTATATATTAATAAAGTATACACATATCTATATATATATATATGATATATGTATTATACATATGCATACATGGGGGTTTCTTTGAATAAGGGCTCCCCAAATCAGTTGTTTCAATACGAGAATGGTCAAATGGCTCAGATGGTTTGGGGGTACCCCCCTGACTCAGGAAACCTCCATATGTACAAATAAAATAAGATAAAATGTAATTCATCGTAAATTACAAGTTTGAGATGGTTTGAGTATACAATCCCTTGATACAAACCAGTGGTCAAAGATCAAAACTAAATGACACGGACTATCATCAAGGCAAAAAGGGCAACCCGTTCCTCTTGAGTCATTGGCCCATGATGCCAAGCATATGTGTCGGGGGTACCCCTTTTCACCATGGTTTCCTATTGTTTTATTCATGACCCCAAGGGCTGACAAAAACCCATCTGCCAAAGATTGGGGCACCAGGCTCATTGCGCAGCCGAAGGTTTTCTTCCTGGGGGAGAAAAAAAATGTTGTTTCAGCACAAGTTTCTGGGAAAAAAAGGAGGTACCTACCAACCATGATGTTTTCGGCCCGTGCAGGCGGCCTTTTCAAGAAAATCATGGAACAGCGACCGCCAAGTATGGCAGCTTCTTTTGATCACAGATTGACAGATTGGCACCTCCAGTTGTAAAAATAGACCATCTCTTACCGGGTCGCCACAGAAGAAAACCACTGACTTTGTACTTACAGAAACGATATCATAGACATCGACCACTGATTGATAAGGAACAAGAGGTCATGATTTTGTTGCTACGCACCCAACAAATTCGACGGCCTTTCAAAACGTTCCCAAATATAGGTGGATGTTTCCAATTTTGGACGCAATCTTTGGTACCATGTGTCTTTCTCTCGGGTGATTGGTATCAGAACTTTCTCATGCGTTCACCGAGCCACAGCTAGGTGCGCCATCTTGGTTTTCAGTTCCTTCGGACGAAAATTGAGGCGCCAACTGAACAAAGTTGGAGAAAAACACCGGAGCAATGGAATATCAGTTGTTCAAAATTTTGCATTTCACCTACCCAAAAAAAATCCACTGGCAAAAAATGGGGAATTAAAATTGACAAGTGGCAGCAACATGGAAGCTGACTGGCAAAGAATTTGAATTTCGTGAGCCAAAAACCTGAATTATACCAGCAACGTCGGAAATCTCGTGATATCCACTGAAGTTCTGAGCCATCGACCTCAACGGTGCCTTTCAACTTCATGCAATCTCCTGACGGCTCGCTCCAGCATGCGAGCCATGTCGGCCACAGGTGAAATCCGTTCTTGTTTACGAACTCTTGACAACACTAAGATCTATATCATATATATATATATATATACTATCTATGCTGTTTCTAGACATTCATCCAGCCAAGAACCCATGGGCCCAGGGAGTCGACATCCGACCCACATCCTGCAATAGCGCTGGAAAGCCGCAAGTCGCTCACAGTGCCTGCGGATGCAGAGATTTTCGTTGCCCCGTGCCTGAAAACAATCCGTTGATGTTGTACATCTTGAATTTGCTTAAGGATCCCCCCGAAAAAAAATATTCCCTACAAATTCCCCAATTAGTGGATTTCCCATTGGAAAAAAACATCTTTAGCAAATCCTAGACATTGATTGGTGCCGGGGGAGTGCATAGTGGACGGGTGGTATGCACTCATCAATACCACGTCACAGTGGATGTGCTTTCAAGATGTGTCAATTGGAATCCTCATCCGAGGCAGGATATACAGAACAAACGAACTCTGGAACCCATCAAACAAACAAACAACCATCAAACTTTGATTGACTTCCATCTAAGCGTCCAAAGTATACCAGAAGAAACCCACCTTTCGGACACACTTTACCCGTTTGTATATCCAAGCAAAGATATCTCTTGGGAACACATGGCTGATGTCCAAAGAGTATGGATCAGCAACCTAGACATCCATGGTTACATACCAAGTGCTGACTTGGCCCGCATGATGACTGCACGGGAGTTGTAGGATAGACCAACTCAATGTCGGGAAATACGCCACCACCATTCAACAAATAGACTAGGTGCAGTTCAAACATGTTCACATGTCCAATTTTTCTGTCTTTGACTACCCCACAAGCTGGTGACCCCCAGGAAATGAGTTGGAATATAAACGCCATGAACTATAGATATATCGACCATACACCATAGTTAAGCTAGTTATAAACCAACCTTGGGAAGTGTTCCACGTCACCTGGCCTGTGGCCAATTGGTTCACAATGCCATCGCTGGTCCAACCTGTCAGAGGTGCTGCCGATGCCCGAGCAACAGTATATCTGTATATATAATATGGGGATCCAATGGGAAATCGTGGGATATATACTGAAACATGTGTATATATATATAATATCATATCTTGAATATGCGACAATAATCCAAAGTACGTGATATGGGTGTGTCTGAAAATGGGGTCATGCCATTTATAGGGTAGATGATGCTTCATCAGTGGCTTTCTCAGACAAAGCCGGGGAATGATGGTTCAAACTGTGATGTGCTGCCATGAGGTGTGCAAACCCCTTGCAGTGTGTACTGTGGCAATGCTGCTGTGGTGTGGTTTTGTCTTTAAAATATTGTACACCCAGGTAGTAAAATCTGCATATCACATGCAGTTGCATTTGAAATCTGCTTTATCAATATTCCATCTATCAATTTTCCATATATGTTCCATATATGTTTCCAGTATCAGTTTTCCATTTATATTTTTAGGTGTCCCCCATTCTTGGGCAAACCCATAAATGGGCATGGTTTCAGATCGTCCCATGGTCTTCACCGCCCGTGACCATTATGTATTGCGGCGCAGAAAACAATACGCAAAGAGAACTCCCGTTAAAGACCTGTAAAACCCTGGGAACAAAAACATCAAACTCCATGTAGATTGCGAGAATTCTGTTGAATTTCATCCATCGTCAATCCATTTTGAGCCAAATCATCACATATAACTAGGCAAAAACAGCACCATTTCAGGTTTGTTGCGACAGCGCACCTTCCATACGACGTAAGATTTGCGCCTCCCACGGCGCAGGTCTGCTTGATGCGGCTGGTACAGTTGTGTAGCTTGGAGATGGAAAAACCTACCCCAAAAGCAAGAGTCAATCTCTTTTCTTTCTCGATGCCCCAAGTCTGGGGATGAAACATAGATTCAATCGTCTATTGGACAATTCTCAAATTGGTTATTGAATGGTATTGATGATCAAAGGCTGTTATGACTAGTATGTATCACTATCATTACTATCACTATCTTGATTATCATTCTTACTGTCCTTCCTGTTAATCATCATATGAATTATATACGATTACTCTTGATATCATTATTATCACTGCTATCATGTTGTTATCAATGACTCATCATTATTATGTCTATCGATCAGTATCATGATTATCTCTATTGTATTATTCTTAGGATTGTTTTCATTAGTCTTAATCATTGTATATCACTACTATTAATCAGTATGATTAATTCTTCTGGACTACTATTGCCAGTAATTAGTTTACATCATTAATCTTTGTTATATTACAGTATATTACTGAAATGCTATATGATGGTAAAATTTTATTCTGACTAATTTACTAAGGATAATTATCATATTCAGTAGATTGCTAAATCTTTTAAAAAAACATATTATCATCATTATTATTGAGTGTAATTATAATCATCAAAATGATATCAATCCATACCATTGGCATCAAATATAAAACAATGTTAACCAAAAAACTCCCCCTCCCCGTCACCTCCGCATCCGCCACAATGTCTGCAATCTGCTTCACTGCAGAGCCTTCCCTGGGCAGAGGGTCACTGGGTCATCGTCCGTGGAGATGTTTACCAACGATGGCAATATCATGGGGATCATGGTGTATATTATATATGTGTAGAACTATAACACATGGTGTATGTGTATTTTTCGTATGTACATATTCATGTACTGTGTGTATATATGTATATTTTATATATATATATATATGTATGTATATAGCACATAGTTTACATATAATGTATATGCAAGAACAACATTGGAATGGTTTGAAGGGAAAAGCAAAGAACATCTGATATGGACTCCTTGGATTTTCCAATGAATCTCAAGCATCCAGCGTGTGGCAGACCCATGCGGCCCTTGCCGTGGAAGCATGGGGTGGTCCAGTCATAGCTACTGCCCTTTGTTGGGTTTGTCAAAGTCTTGACATGTTTTCTTCTCCCCAAACAGTGCGTCCACACTGAAGAGCTCTTGCGGTCGTAGTAAAAACCGGTGCTTGATCAGGGTGCTCCATCTGCTCGGCGGCATTTTTGCTGTAAATTCTCGCATAAAGTGGCCTTCCTGAGGTGTCCATGTGCGTTTCGACAAAGTCTGCGTCCCGATCCTGCTCTCCATCTTGGGTGCGGCATTTGTGCTGTAAATTCTCGCATGAAGTGGCCTTCCTGATATGTCATGCGCGTTTCGACTGCGCAGGCTCGCACAAACTGGGGGCCGCGGTCCTGGGGTGCGGCATTTTCCCTGTAAATTCTCGCAGAAAGTGAGATGTCCATGTGGGTTTTGAGTGGGGGCCGGTCCTGGGGCGCCGCATTTTTCCCTCAACATCATCCTCCTCCTCCTCCTCCTCCTCCTCCTCCTCCTCCTCCTCATCATCATCATCATCATCATCATCGTCATCGTCATCGTCATCGTCATCCTCATCATCATCATCATCATCATCATCATCATCATCATCATCGTCATCATCACCACCATCACCATCATCATCATCATCATCATCATCAGCATCATCATCAACATCATCATCCTCAACATCATCGTCCGCAACATTATCATCCTCATCAACCTCCTCCTCATCCACCTCACCATCCTCAACATCATCATCCTGCACCTCATCATCCTCAACATCATCATCCTCAACATCATCGTCCGCATTACTATCATCCCCATCCTCCTCCTCCTCCTCCTCCTCCTCCTCCTCATCCACCTCATGCTCANTCCTCCTCCTCCTTCTCCTCCTCCTTCTCCTCCTCCTTCTCCTCCTCCTCCTCATCCACCTCATCCTCATCCTCATCCTCATCCTCATCATCATCATCATCATCATCATCATCATCACCATCATCGTCATCGTCATTGTTATCATCATCATCATCATCATCATCATCATCATCATCATCATCATCATCATCATCATCATCATAATAATCATCATCATCATCATCATCATCATCATCATCATCATCATCATCATCATCATCATCATCATCATCATCATCATCATCATCCTACACTATCCTCACACCCCGACACTGTTTGGGGTCTCTTGCCAGGATAATGTTTGTGAAAACTACAAAGAATAATCAAGCAGCCCATGTTGGGCTAAGATGACAAACCCCAGGATTTCCCTGTGCGCCTAGGCTCTGCTAAGGGCGATTGCCTAGGGGTCGAGATCCGCGCTTCCAGGAGAAAATATCGGCGAAAGATACGCGAAATATGGGGCAAACTATGGGGAAACCAATGGAAATCACCGGAGAATCTCGAGGAAAACATGTTTTGTTTCAAGGTCTTGCTCGGTCCTTTTGAATCTCAAGAATGGACTTTTAGGTATGGGTCGAAATCCTGTGTGGTGAACATCAAAATGGCTGATCTGGATAGTCATTCGCAAAGATATTGTATCAGAATGTATCAAAATGTTTTTTCCCTACTAAATCCCATCTTGGTATGGTCATTGAATCATCAACCCGAGGTGTCTTGCAATCAACCAGAAGTTCAAAGGTGTTCAAGAATATTCAAGAATGTCATAGTAAAACAACCAGCCACAAGTGGCTTGCTGGTGCATAGGAATGGCGCAGACAGGTATCAAAATTCGACAGTCCAATTCACCCGCCAGTTTGGTCATCTTTGTGAGGCCATCATGAACTGCTGAACTTACCACAGAGTGTTCCTCATCAGGTTAATAAAATTTACTAGACCTTCCAAAATTTGATTAGGTTAGAAGTATGTGAAAAATAAGTCTGGCATGTTCAACAACCTTTTTTTCAGGTGTTTGACACTTCTGATAGGAAACCAGGCAGTTGTTTTCTCACAATGCGTCAGGGTCAAGTGTGTAGGAGATGAAGGATATCTCTCAGGTCATGACACCGGGATAATATGGTGGTTTCTTAAAGTGGGGGATGTCCAAGTCACCATGGGTTTCAATACTAAAATGGTCATCCATGACTTGGATGATTCGGGGAACCCCCTTTTTAGGAAACCTCCAGATCTAAGAAACAAGTCTCCCCCAGCTGCTCACTAGCGCTTTTGAACACTTCTTTCCAGCGTTTCGACCCGGCAGTTCGACCCCATTTCAACCAGAGCAGTGCGGACGCCTCGTTTGGAAGAAGGGGCCGTTGGAGCATTGGAACATTGATACCCAATCCAATTGCTTACTGGTGCTTAGTAGGGAATGGGGGGAATGACCTATAATAACCATTAATAAATACTAATAATCATCCCATTCCCCCATTCCCTCCTAAGCACCAGTAAGATTGTCTCGGAATTGTCTCGTTGGGACTTGGTTTTAGAGTTCCTCAACGCCGAGATCTTGGCATTTTGGACTTGGGATTCGCGGTCATAGACCTTTTGCTCAATGGCAGTGATTTAAAAGCGTCCATATATTTATACAAGTCATGCTAAGTCGGGAAAGAGTCCAAGTGGGTTGAAGCAATTAACATGAATAATCAAAGTTGCTGACCAAGTTTTGATAAGTTTTGTGTATTTCTATCATTTGCAATAACTTCTTGCTTCCGTCTGTACTAGTCCCCCAATAGATCACGGGAAGCTTCAAGCATGTCTGCGCATCACACTCTCCGACAGTAGCCAGGGTCTCGAAAAAAAGTGCTCTAACACCCACGACTGTTTCATGGGCTTAAGCCCCTGGACTCCGCTTTCAAGGATCAATTAATACCGTGGTTGGTGAAATGCTCAATCCTGTCGTCAAATTTAGGGTTGTTGTCCAATTCCCTACGTGTAAGATAGCACACGGGGAATCCAGGTATTGAACTCGACTCAACAACCAGCTGCAAGAAAATCGAGAAGAGTATAATCCTGTTCTTTTTGATCTTGATGATGACGACAACGACGACAACGATGATGGTGGTGGTGGTGATGGTGATTGTCATGACGACGATGAGATCATCCTTCGGTTTTTAGACACGAAGTCCAAGGGTGGACGAAGATTGACACGCCAGCGCCGCGCACTTCTAGGCACGCAGGTAAGATGATCTGCAGTTTGCAGGTACTTCTCATCCAATGAAAAAGGACCCTGCAAAACGAGGTCTCCCAAAGATGATTTTATACTTGGTAAGTGAGCCACATGGAGGGTCCGTGTGAAAACGAAGGATTACACAAGGTCAGATTTTGGGAGGTCTCAACTTCGGGTTCTGAGTTTGCAATGGAATCAGGAATTCTCGAAGATTGAAGATTGCTTAAAAGAATCAGGACCTGGATCTCGGCTAGCAAATGCAATCCACCTGAACAAATGGTTCTTGAAATTGAATCATATTCCTGCAAGAATCTTGGAGAATCATAGCATAACTTTGATATTTCTAGACCAACAACCAGTGCAACGTGCTTCATCATGTTCGAACCCCGCGAATTCACATCTTCTGAATCCCGAAACTCTCGAACCTGCCGCGCCCCTGGCGCTTGACGCCACCCCGCGACCAGTGGTCGACAAGAAATCTGGGAGCCAAAGAGCATCCCTGCAGCAACAGCCTGGATCCTCCAAAGAGGTGTGCAACAGGCGTTCCACTCTGGTTTCTTTGATCGAAAATCGATAAAATGGCTGGGTTTTTGGATGATCCCCGGGTCAAAATGAAGGCTCAAATGTTGCCGGGAAAATTCTCCAAGGGTAGCTGCAGAAATCAGTTCTGGGTGCATTTTGCGAATTGCTCGAAGCGAGATGTTGGCCATGTTGGAAATGATTTGATTGTTGTCGGGGGTTATTTAACGCTAGACACATGGTGGGTGGCTATCCAACCACCATGAATTAGATTCCGTATATTGAAACTTGGGGAAGCAAACCAAGAGATGGAAGATCACCAAGTTGTATTCATTCCTAGATCCCTTTCCTATCAACAATGGTGATGTTCCCCTGCGATGATTGCTGGAGGTGCTATCTATATAGATCTATAGACCCAAACATGATTTAACGCAGTTCCAATTGGAATACACTCTTTGGTGACCCCATTTTCCACTCTGTGTTCATTTAAGGTGATTTGTTTTGATAAGCTCTTTGATAGCTCATGGACCCCCTGTTGTAGATTCATTTCCCATAGAAATGGTCGGGGAACAACTGGATTGAAGGTGGCAAATGATCAAGAATCAAGAAATATGTACAATCAAACGCCCCCATTGATTGGTTGGCTACATCCGGGTCTTTGTTGGGGTATATCATTGTATTACAGTCTTTGAGGCGTACCGCCGGCCACTTATCTGCAAAAAGAATCTCGACAAATCAAATCACCATAGGGTGGTCTCATTTCTCCACCTGGCAACTGATTGCATACCCCTTTTGGGGAGCTATTAAGTTACTACTATAATAAAGTAGAACAAACTCTAAAAAGATAGAAAGTAATTTACCCCGATTTTTGTTGGATTTTATTTCTTTTTGGGTGGTTGCGAAAAGTCAGCATAAACCTTGTTTCTTTTTGGTTTAGCATGAACAATCCCTGCGAAAAAAAAAAAAAAAAACAGGTTCCAGTATCATTGACCGTGTATGTAATGTAACCCATCAAAAAATAAGCAGCTAACGATTTGCTCTTTTTGATGTTTCATTCATCGTTCGACACCTCAGGTGGAGCATCTTCTCCTCTCGGGCTGCGAACTCCTGCTGTCCAGCCGCGGAATCAGGTCCGGAGGCTCCGCAATCAGCGAGAAGTCCCAGCCACGAATCTCCTGGGAAGCGACAGGTTGCATGGCTTCGAATTTTGGAGCAAAAATGGAAACTTTGTGAATCAATGGACTAGTAATCATGCAAAATCGTGTAAAATCATGGAAGATCATACAGGAAACCACGATTTTTAGGCATGTCCTGTGAGTGTTCCCATCCAATGCTGGGATTGAGAGGAATATCAGGAAGCGTAATGGACCACACTTGCCGGTTTTGGTCACTAATATTGGATGTGGAGCTAGCAAAACGATCGTGAAATATGGCTTGAAGTGGGGAGTTTTGACATGCCAAAAGAATCAAAGGGGGTTTCCAGCAAGAAAAAAGGGTATAAAACGAGGTTGTGCAATCCACTTGATGCGATTGCTTGAGGCTCAGGCTCTTACTTGAGGTTTATCACACCACTTGGGCCAAATCGGAGGGTGTGGTTCCCCCCCCCAAAAAGAAAAAGAGCTCTCCTTCTAAACTAGGCCCCCAGGGCCCAGCATTGCGTTTGGATGGCAGGGGGCGCTGGTGGGAGGATCTCTGCCTTTTTCATTAAAAGATGTTGACCCAAAGGAGGGCGGGCGAAAAGCCTAAGACTCAGATCTTTGGCCTCAGCTTGAACACATCTGGCATTCTTTGGGTCCCACAAGGGTGGCAATTGGCTCAATCAAATGCAACTGGAGAATTGCCACTTCCAGTTGAAAACTCATCTCTCCACTCCATGTTGGATGATTTTAGTCATACGCAACATGATGATATGTATGACTATAGATATATAATGAATTATGATATCATCCATCTCAGCCATAGATCATTCTCCAAGTCCAATGCGCTAATCGTTGCCTCCAACCCCACCACTATTCCCCCCCGCTCCTGAGATGACCACGAGCGAAATCGACTACCTAAACGGCCTTCAAATGGATTGGTGACCTTCTCCTCCTCAGGATGGAAGAGGACGCTTCTCCACTAGGAATTGCATGAATTGGATCAGCATTCAAAAGATGTGGGGAAAAAAACTTGGAGCCCCAAGTCCACGTCTGGAGTTTTTGCCCTCTGAGTCTGGGAGACTCGGTTTCCAATCGCGCAGCTGGTGCTGCAGGGCTTCACCCGGACAAGGACTTGTTTTGAACACTACACAGTGAGTGCAACCGGAGGGAATCCATATAGCCAGTTGAACTTTTATTGGTTTGCAAAAAAAAATACCATTGCCTTGTTACAAATTGAGTGGTGAAAGACTGAAAACCCACAATTTTTGACCTCTCACCTATCGTTTCTTGGAAAATATCATACTTCCCTTGCCGTATCCATGCTATTTGAAGATGATTTTCGTGGTTTGTCTGAAAATATCGTACCCCAAATCCCATGGTCTATCATCACTGTTTCCCATAAGAAAATCACCATCTAAGTGCGTCCTCCGTTTTCAGACTCGCCCAAATAGATCCCAGTGCTCTTGTCCAGCCGGAGACATTTCCAGTGAGGTTTCTGCTAGGGGTAAGAGACACTATTCAACAGTCCCTGCCAAGGGGCTCTAAGCATTGAGAAGGAGGTGGACCAGTGCCTCACAACCCATCACTTCGGTGGTGCAAACACCTAGATTTTCTAGGGATCAACCAGAAATGGGCCACCTTTTGGAGGAAAATGATGGTTGGAAACGGTTGGAAGAGGATAAGAGGATAAACAAATCAGGCGAAAATCAGTAAATTGGTTGGTTGCTAGTTATCAACAAGACATGCTGGTCCGATCATCAAAATTGTCAAAAAGGGAAGTCGTCGCCCGCAGAAACAGAGGCAACACACATCAGGGCTGTTGTTGGCAAAGGGGTCATCATTAGCAATGATGGTAGGATACATCAAAATCAACAAACATCTTGACCCCAATTCCGTCACAAACCCATTAGCTTTTTCCACTTTTCAGGGAGAAGATTTCGTGGGTAAAGTTGCCCGAATCAGCCGGCGAGTTTCTGCAAAACTCCATGGTGTAAAAATAATGCATCGATACCTTGTGGGTATAGAGTCTAGAGATTGCCCTGGGGGAAGAGGCTGCTGGATCAAAAAGATGAACAGAAAAAAAAATGCATGCTGTGGGGGCCCTTGGCTTCGAAATCTTGCAATCCTCGAAACTCCACACGACCGGGTTTTGTGGAAACGTCCATTTCTTAAATGGAAATGGTCTTCGACCATTCTTAACTGGTTGTTTAGTTTCCTAGGTATATATATATATATATACATGTGCATAATTGTATTAGCATCTTGGGGAAATAAAGTTCTCTATCTGTATTAAAAGATTTCTAGATTGGTCCATCTTCATTCCCAACCTGAACGGATAAACATATCTCTAGTTCCTATTCATTTCTTCAGATATTCCCCAAAAGTTTTTCAGATATTCCCGGTTCCATGGATCCTGTGCGTGTAAAGCACACTGCCCCCGCAGCACCCTTGCAGCCTGATAGGAGGGACCTGCACTTCGCGCCGCAGCACTTGATCAAAATCAAGACCTCGAAAGAAGACGTGTGCGCCTCGGTCGTGCTTTTCAGCGTGATTTCACCAACAAGTAGTGGGGATTTCACCGACAGGTGTGGATTGAACGGAGTTAGACACAGTTGCAGTTAGAACCAAATTTGCAATTTACGCACCAAACATCAGCAACCGAAATGTAGAAAAATGGGCAAGTTTGCTCTGCAAGGCCTGATTCCATAGCTTCCTGACATTCGACGTTGCCTTTGGGGGTTAAGGCATCTTCACTAGGTGGTAGAGCTGCCTGTAGTCAAGTGGTGAATCATGAAGCTAGTACGGATTACCATCTTTTACCACAATGGATTATGATAATCCCCAATATATTGGGTAGTATAATCCCATATTGGTCACCAACCAATAGTGGTTTTGACTGTTTTGACTCACATTAAAGCACCCACCTAAGGGGCTAATACCTGGGTCAGATTCGGCCTAGATCCCACAGAAGCCAACTGGAAGGCTCCGTCGCAGCAAGTCACGCACATCAGAGGTCCGATTTTTCCCCAAACGTTTCCTGGGCGCAGCGAACGGATGTCATCCGAGTTGAAATCTTTGAGAATATGTTGGAGTCCATTTTGGTGAATTTCGAAGTTTCCAATTCTGGTGACCCAAGAAGTACAGCCCTTTTGGCACTTCGAATCTTTCATCAAAATCGCCTGGTGGCCCAGCCAAGCAGCGTGGGGTCTCGCTGCATCAGAGCCAAGATCAATTCTTGGCCCCGGCTGCTGCAATGATGAAAGGCCGCGGACAGGGACGCTTGGACAATGTTTCGGAAGAGAGTGTCCCGGTCGCGACCTCGCACCAAGTCTTCTGGTCTCATACCCAACCCATACAGTCATATAGTTGAGAGTCAGTTCCAGAAATTCAGTATCCTGCATTTCAAAACCCAAATCCAAGTCTTTTCCCTGTTTTCGGGTGATTTCTTTGAGACCTCTGTGGCATTGCAGCCGCACTTACCTTTGACCACTGCTGGCCCAGGCACTGTAATAAGGCGGCTGGCCCTCCATGATCTCATATAACAACCTCACTGGGGTATCAAAGATGACTGTAGAAGTCACCTGTAGGTCAGTTGGAGAGACATTTCAAACAAACGCACATAGATCCTCATTTGTGTTATATAGTATGTTTTTGATGTTTTTGAGTAGATCCTCAATTTTTGTTGGATAGGTCCTCCTGTTTGCTGCGGTTGTGTCTGTCAGACATCTCTCCATTTTGATTTTGTAAATTGTAATCTTCCTCTTCGATATTGACGTGCTTTGAAAGTTTCAATTGACATCAATTCACTTCTTTCGTTGCCAATCTCTCCATTTCCGAAAGGTTGCTACTTAATTACATCCCATCGTGTACCATTTCTTGGGGTGAAGCCGGTAAAATCCTCATTCAGTACCCAAACCCCATCCCAATCCCAAATGTGGCGGCTTAAAATTCATCTCAACTTTTGCTACCTAGATGTTCATATCCCAATTTGTCCAGGCAGAACCCAATACAAATCATCGAAATTCTGAAATTCTCCAAAAAAATGAAGAACCAAAGAAAATCGCCCGAATTTCACTCGAAATTCAATTCACCAAAAACGTCAAAAAATCACGGAAAACCACCAAAAAAATAATCCTGCCCCAACTCCCCCACCGGCCACGGCACACGCCCAGGCCGTAGAGGTCCACTGTGCGGCCATGGCCCTGGCGCGTCAAAATCTCGGGCGCCAGGTAGGCCACGGAACCGCAGAAGGACCTGGGAGACGGCGCTGCTTTTTTTGGGGGGCAGATGGAGTGATTTTTTGAGGATTTCGATGGATTTTCTATAGATTTTCTATGGATTTTCTATGGATTTTTGCATTTTTGTTGTCATTTGGAGTTCCTTTTTCGGGAATTTCTGAGCTTTTTTCTCTGGAATCTGGAGTTATTGTTGACGGAATTCTGGCTTTTTGGATGACTCTTGAAGTCTTTTGGGAAATGGATCGGGGATTTGTAGCTGTAAGACGGGGGCCTACCAACCCACAGGCACTGCAAAGTTCATTCTGTAAGTGGAAATTCCTTGGATAAAAATTGGTTGGGTGTCTGGATTGTTAGTGGCTTTTCGCGGGATGCTTTCTAGATTTTGGGGGGATTGAATTGGATTCCACCGACAGAAAATTGTGGATTTGGGGCCCCATTTTTTGGGATGTAACCAACAACAAATGGGGGTCCAACCCTTCATGGTTCTTCATGAGACCTGAACAACAAAAATTGGGGTTATTGAATACTTTAGAGACAGAAATCATGGTTGATGGTTGAAATCTATGCGTATTCATGGGGATATATGGAGCAGATTTGTGGTAAAGCCAGAAATGGATGGGTCATGATGTGTCTATGGCGAGCTTTTCCAGCCATCATCACGATATGTGGTTGGTTTCAAAACTCCATTTTTCATAATTTTTCTGTTGATATCTGCTGGTGAATGGGTGAAATCCCCAGAAATCATCACCATTTCAAGGCCATCCCTTCACCCGTCCCAAGGCGCTTGGTGCCGTAGAGCGCATCCACGCCCTCCTTGGATAAGCCGAAGTCGGTCAACACGGCGTGCGCCTCGTCGTCTAAAACCACGTTCCTTGGTGACGGGATGGGGTGGGCCCCTTGGGGAGTTCAACTATGGCGATTTAGGGCCGAAATCAGGGGTAGATTTACAGTCAAAATTTGGAAGGAATGGTGGATTTATGGTGAACATATGGCTGTTTGTTTCGATTCATGGTGGAGATAGGTGTTTTTGTGCTTGGCCATTCTATTGGGATGATGAGTCTCAGCCAATGACCATAGATACATCCATCGACAAGTTGGTTCATGACTAGGATAAATGATGATAAATGTTGGATTCTTTGGGGACATAAAGTGGGGTAGGTTTATTACTGGCGCGCCATCTTGTATGGATTCAGGAGGAGTCTCCAAAGACATGCCATCATCTCGCTTGGCAATTGAGCATGTTCAAAAGATCAAAAAAAACATCTACGCCATGGTCCATGGTTCTCATTAGTTCGACCTCATGACTCTCTGGGCAAACTCAACAAAATTCCAGGAACTGAAGCCCCTCTTTCGCGGAGGTTTCCCATAAATGAACCATCATTTTACCTAGGACCTAGGATTTCGCTAGATCCCAAGAAGATGGTCCTATTGGCATGTGCCAAGTGTCTCGGGCTTCAAGTCGCGGTAGACGACGTTTCTTTCGTGGAGATGTTCCAGAGCCAGCAGCACCTGATCCCAGCGGAATGTCTGGAGCAGGAAAGGAATACCAAACTCCTGGAAAGTTGCTGGCTTAAAAGCTGTTTCTTCACACATATCATGGGCAGGGTCCTTGCATGATGGTATGTGAGGCGCCAAAAAGATAGGATTCTAGAGGATTGGTTCTGGCATTTTCTCAACCGCTACGCCAGCATCCGTTGGTTTGCACCTGAAACACTGAAGAAAAACATTACAGAGCAGCATTTCCTGAGAATCATTCTGTAGCAGCCCAATTTTTTTCTACATCCAAAAAATGCATCCACCAAGACAAATATGCCTACAACATGTCACACATTGTCACACCATGTCACCAGAAATCGTGATTTACCTTGCCTCCGCTGTGTAGAGCTTGGAGAGCGCTTCTGGCAGATGTCCTTCGCGCTGCAACAGGGCAGACAAGTTGCCACCAGGGCAGTACTGCAGCACCAGCACCAGACCTTTGCAGGTCACGGGGGCAGCCATGTTTGGGGCAGAAGCGGCAGAGAAAACGCCCTGAAAACAACTGCAGGACACTGCGCTGCCTGGAGGCATGCTAAGTGCAAACCCCCCAGAGATCCAAAACAAATGAAGGCTTGGGCACTCCATTTCCAGGGTCGGCTGAAAATGATCCCGTCTCAAACCCTGAAAAACCCGTCGCAACTATTTTCGTTATAAAGGTTTACAATAAATCTTCTGGTACTCAAACATGGCTAGCTGGGAAATATGTGTGGGGTCTTCCACACCGTTGGGCTCCCTGGCAACTGGGAGTCTGAAAGGCATGGTGCAGACGAACCTCGGATGGCAGGGATTTTGTCTGAAAAGAAGGTGTCCAAACATCCCATTGTTTGATTACCATTGTCCCGATTAAAATTTAAAATAGCCATCTGTTTTTTTTTTTTCGGATTCTTGGATAATGCCACTTAGGATTAGGATTTCATGATACTCTGAATGTCTGCACTTGGGTTTGCTCACATTACACATGGGGCTGCAATTTGTTTTGGGATGTTTTTCTCGTTCTCTGGGCGAGGTGGTTTTACCTGGTATTTGCGGCATTTTGGAAAACGCATGTTCATCAAAGACCTATATATACATGGGTACATGTCAAAATCATGGTAAACATGGATGGATCATACTAAACATATTAGTCCACCTGTGGTCCCCTGGGTCTTCAACTTTTGGCTCATACTATACCATATGGGAAAAAAATCCTGCGGCTGCCACATGGCTTCTGAAAATAGGACCCCCAAAGTGGCTGTGAAATACTGGGAAGCATGCTGATTAAACATGATTAAACCAGTGGATTTAGAGCTTTTCCCATGGTTCTCCCCTGAATTTTCAGGCCCAAAGCCAATCGCGCCCCGCGACTATAAAGGGATGCCGGATGTAGGACAGCAAGTTCCGCTCCGTCAAGGCATAACGCATGAGATTTCGACCGATGATCCTTGCCGTGTCCACTTCTTGCAAGGGGCGGGATGTAGAAATGGGTAGACATGTTGACTCAATGGGGATTCGACCAACAAACTCATGGGCCCAGTCTTCAACCTTTTGAGATGCAAAATAATACAAGATGATGCAGGTTGCGGTTCCAGAGTGAAAATTACATGACAGCAAACGACAGCAAAACAAATAACCACAATTCAAGAAGTTGGGATAAAAGTATGTATTGCTACTATAATTTAAAAGGATCAAGCTTCGGCAAAATAAAGCAGTGGAATGATATAACCGATATCGGCATGCACGGGCACAATCAAAAGATCTATGGAACCATAGTGCACGAACATTGGACATCTGCAGTTATTTTTCACACCTTTCATATTTCAAGCATACAGTCGCAAGCGTGACAAATGTGGATCTAGTACCTGTCCATCAGGTAAGACCACATGAAGTTGCTGCCTGTCGGCATTCAACTGAAATGCCATCAACATCTTCGTGCCAGCTGCCTGTCCTTCCATGGTAAGATCAGATCCACTGGCCTTCATTCATATCGCAATGATAGCCTCACCTAGAGCTCTTCTATTTCATCCAAATATATACCTAGGCCCGGCTCTGTCCCCGCAAGGCATTGACCAAGTCGCTTATTCTTGCGCAACACCTTCATGGCGTAGATCTGTCCCGTGTTTTTGTGCGTCACCTGAAAGACCTCTCCGAAACTGCCACGGCCCAGCCTTGGTTCTGCTAGAAAGCTCGGGATTCGAGGGATCCAGGAATCCAAACAAACCAAAGCACCAGATAAACATCGGCAAAACATGTGCTGATTCAGTCTTTCTACAAAAGATCACGAGAATAGTTTTGTTTTTTTTAGGTAATCACAGCTTTGTGAGTGGAGGATGACTGGAGGATGACAGAAGCCAATGCCTAAGCCCCTATCCAACCTGCACTTCGTTCACCACAGAACGTCCGCACTTGGTGAGGCTGAGAAATCATGCGGTCAAAAGGAAGACCCCCAAAATTGGATGAGATTTACCGCTAAAAACAGAAGAGGGATGTAACATGATGTAACCATTGGGCACCTGAAAATTGTAGAACCCGAGGCTAAAAAAACGGCCCGAAAAGGTCTCCGCCCAGTAACACGGACAAGATCCTAAAAGACTTGGGTCCAACGTTTCCATCTCGGGGCTCACCGTCCTTCTTGTCCTATGGGCAGCATGCACTTGAGGAACAACTCAAGATTGACACGGTCTTGGCCAGAATGATATCAATCAATATGAACCCCCTGATCTGAGAATCTGATTCAAAACAGTTCCCGGAGGTTAGCTGTCTTGTCCAGAACTTTGTATAGTTCTTTTTTTAAATAGCGTCCATATATCTAAGATCTGTTTGCATTATCTCTCCATGGTTCATCATACAGCGAGGTAAATGATAGTAATTCACCTGAAATAAGGACCAATAAGATGACAAATCATGTTTGTTTAATAAGCTACAAAATTTACTGTATCATAGTTGATCCAGATCCATCATCTGCAGCTCCCCCAGCTCCTGAAGTTTGGTGAAGCGCCGCTGCGACATTTTTTTGGGCCGCGGCAGCTGTGCCAATGCCCCGGCGGCCCCCGGAACCGCGCCACGTGGCGTGGCTGCTGCAGAGTCGCCTTGGAGCCTTAAAACGGGCAAGGAAATCATTGCAAATCTACAGGAATATCTATATACAGGAACCCAGAAATTGGTCAAAGTTGGTCATCAATTGTCATCGATCATGATTCAATTCTCAATTTTCGTGGTACATTCTGAATTGGGGCTTTCCGGTCAATTTTCCCTTCCCGCCAGTCCTTCATTTTCATCCCGGGGATTCACAAGTAAACCATCCCCAAAGTATACCCAGTGTCTTGGGGATACCCTCTGGTCGACTAACATAGCTACTGAGAATTAGCATGTCTAATCGGTAAATTAAGTACAGATGGTCATTTTCAATAGCTATCTCAAATTACCAGAGGGTAATGAATCTCGTTTTTTCGCAATTCTTTGAAGGAAAGATACGTCCAGCCATAGATGATCCCCCTTGGTGATACTTCATATTCCCATGGATCACTACGGGGTATGATGTTCCAATTGGATCATACCCCCAATGGGCAATGATCTATTACCAACATTTACCCTCTGGTAAACTAACATAACTATGGAAAATCACCATTTTTAATGGGAAAATCCACTATAAATGGCCATTTTCAATAGCTATGTTAGTTTACCCCAGCCACAGGCGTTGCACCGCATCGTGCCGCGAGTTGCGTCGCAGGACCCGAGCGTCGCTCCAAAGGGTCCGGCCCCCGTAGCCATCGATGGCTTCACAGGACCTCGACTCCACGTTCGATGGTTCTGCTCTTAGATGGCTTTAGATTCACTGTAGATTCCATTGTAGATGGCTGTTTTTTGTGATTTTTAGACATCTAGATGGTACTTGTAGATGGTTGTTTTTTGTGATTGTCCCAACTCACACAGTTGTGGAAGAGATGAAGTGGTCAATGAAAGAAATAGAGATCATTTTTCCTTCAGCCTTGTGGACAGCACTGCGGCCGATGCGTATGTTAGCACATCAGAAGAACCTTGCATATCGGGACTCGAAAAAGATGTGGCTCAAAACGGTGACATCGCACAGGATTGCCCCACTCAAACGAACCATGAGTTGGTCCCAACCTTGCCACAGTCGTCAATGAGTTCTAGTCTCAAAGAAAATTGACCCGTACAATCTCATATGTTTGCTGCTTGCATAAATCACAATTTATGCTGATTACATCTCCAGGCTTTGGTTCTAAATTCCAAGTTGTTGCTACATGCTCATCGTTGTCAGGAAAAGCCGTATTTCTGATGCTTAAATCCCCAGCTTCGTTGGATAAATTGTCGTATTTTGTGGTGAAAATGTCAAGTCCTGTTGGTCAAGTCCTGAATTTACTGGTTTTGACCCCATTTGGAGGTTTCCTAAAATGGGGGGACCCCAAAATGGATGGTTTATAATCGAAAATCCTATTGAAATAAATGATTTGGGGGTACCCCTATTCTAGGAAACCCCCATTTTTTGTCATTTTTCCAGCGACAACTTCCCCTTCCGAGTTGCTGATTGCTGGAGGACGAGGACGCCAAGGACGTCATGGACCCCAGGGAGTCGTGCTGAAAGGCCATGGCCGTGGCGGCGTCCAGAGACACTTCGCGCGGACGCTGGCCGTAGTTGTTTCCTCAGAGTCGGGATGGCTTGAGATGGGGGTGGATTCCCGAGATCTGGTTTATTATCAATGGTTTATCATTAAGATTACCCTCTGGTAATCAAACGTGGCAATGGAAAATCCACCATTTCTAGTTCAATTTCATATTAAACCATCCATTTATAGAGGATTTTCCATTGCCACGTTTGATTACCAGAGGGTAAGGGTTGATTTATTATTTTTGCCTTTGCATGAAAATGCAGCATCTCCAAAACTTGATGGTATTTCCGTGAATGTTCTCTATTTCAGTTGCGTGGTATATGTATACTCTATACCCCGTTTTTCCGACACGCACGCCCATATTATTCCCAATGATTCAATAATGTTAATATGATCTACAGTATATTTATAGGAAATATTACAGTAAGTTCTTGGATATTGATGTTAATTATATCCCTCAGGGGGAAGTCCCCGATTTGAATGGAGACACTCATGAGTATAATGAAGGGAAAATTTTGGGGATTTGATATTATTGCCCATGGACTGAGTTTTGTTGGGAAAAAAATTAGGAAACCTGGAGGATTTTGAGCCCCATCCGGATGGATTTGGGACAAATTTCATGATTCGTTTTTGAAATCTAAAGTAAGCAAAGAAGTTAACAACTTTGAAATGATTCCCACTTACCATCATCTATTGAGGTTTCTCAATGTTCATCCAATTGGGAATGCATACCCCACATAAGAATTTCGCAAGCAGGTATGGGGAGTACAATATCCAATGATCCCATCATGATGGTTATAGAAGCCATGACGATGGATTAATGACCACTGGTGGTGAACTCGGATGTCGCCCGAGCTTCTAATGTGGTACAAGTCCGGAGCGTTGCCTCAAGCGCGGTGGCGGTTGGCATGGTTGGTATGCACAAAAGACTTAAGACTATAGACTGTAGATGTGCAATGCAAGTAGGCGTTTGCAAATTGATATTTGTAGAAGTCGTGACTAGGAATAAGGACATTCATGCCTTGCATTCAGTTTACTTTCCTGTAACAGAAATCCACAGGTGTGGAGTGGGCAGACCTAAATCCCAATGAAAGGCTGGCATTGGTTTGTTTTCTGATTTCGCAGCAAAGGGGCAACTCTTTTTTTGACTCAACATAGCCTTTTTGTTTGTCTAGTGAGGGCACATGCAGGTGGAGATCGCAGCCACAGATCATGCTGAGGAGGGATTCAATACAGAAAACGCAATCCCTGGGGGAGTCTCCATACTGAAATGTTGTCAGCTCGGATTCCACAGGGAAATCCCTACAGACCACATGTCAAAGCGAGTTAAAAATCCATTTTCGCACAAAGACAGATCATGACTCAAAGCAGGTCAGATTCAGAAATATCAACTGTACAGCCTATGATTTCACACATATCTGTTGCTGGTGTTTCTCGGCCATTGGGAAATCCTGATTCTGCTCGAAAGCCCAATGTTTTTGTTGCCATTAAGCCGTCAAACTATCAAACTTGGATGAATGTCATAGGAGTAAAACCCAGGGCTTCTTCCAGAGGTTTCAATTTTATTCCTCCAACAAAAAAGAGGAATGCCCCATGGTTTTCGGTTTTCGTGTCGACCCAGCAACCAGGGAAAGAAAAAGACTATCAAGCAAAAGAAGAACATGCAACAAGACACAATGCCATATATAAATTATCTACATCAATCATCATCAACCATCATCCCTCATACTTCAGATGGTGTTTTTTTTCCCAACCCCACCCCCAACCCCTCCCCAAAATCCCCCAAAACATCGCAGCCACGCTGCCCAGCAGATGCGTCACCACCTGCGCCCGGCCGTGCATCGCCGCCAGATGCAGCGCCGTCTCGCCCTGGTCCGCCTGGAGGACGGGGTCGCAGCCGTTCCTCACGGGAACGCCACGGACGCCACGTTGAGAAACCCCGGGGACGCTGGGAATTCACCGGGCATGGGGGGTAAAATGGAAGAACTATCCAAGAAAATGGAGTTTAGAAGCACAAAGATGAGGATTTCAGCAGCAAAAAGAAAGGATTCAGCCAAGAAAATCATAGAACACATGAAGCTTTACGGATACCAAAGTAATATGTTACCAGCAAAGAGATTGTGTGTAAAACCAACCATGATATATGTATATCATGGAATGCATTCATAGATAGAACCAACAATAGACTTTGAGACTAATATGTCAAGCCTTTCCATCCATGAAGCAACCCCCCTGTCAAAGATGCTCCTCAGATGAGTCTCCTGGATCCCATCTGTCGGTAAATCTCACGTCGTCTCTCTTAGTGAAATCCCCAAGTTAGCTGTGAAAAATCCCGCGAGTCAATTGATTTAATGGTGGTTAAATCCCCAATGTTTGGCTTTAAAATACAAAACATTGTTTCTTGGTTTAGAGGTTGAATTCCACCTTTTTTCTTCCATGTTTTGGTGAAAATCCCCGAGTTCTGCCCCCGAAATCCAACCAGCTTCTGGACCAGCAAGTCAACCAGTTCGATGTGGCCCTGACGGCACGCCTTAGCCAAACAGTAGCGTGTTTGCCCTGAGAAAAATTTGGAGTGAAGCATGACAATATCTCTGATTTATTTATATACAGCAAATACTATCAAATATCCTCAGCAAATTAGCATAGATATGGAAGACCCACCAGTTGTAGATCTTTTCTTACTGGTGAAACCCATGAATTTGTGATATATATCTTAATTTACAAAAGGGTATTTTAAGAAACAAAAAATGACTTGGCAGTTCAATTTATGATCATCTTGTGATCTTAAAAGTACATATCATTTCCATGTTGAGCGCTCATTGACCTTTCACCAAGAGATAAGTATGTCACTTTGAATGCTGGGGGTAAAATGACCCTTTTAACGAGTGTGTTCATGAAGGGTCAAAAAATGCCCAAGGGTTGACACGCACATACAGGCACTCTATTCAAAATCGGGACTCCTGGCCCATTGAAACACTTGCTTCCTCACTGATCAAATATCTATTATTCTATTACCTTCTCAACTGAACAACCCTTCTGAGTGAAGTCAATAAACATTTGATAATCACCATGGTAATTAACATAATTCACCCGTTGATACCCATCATTGCCCATCTATGGTCCCTTTTTTCCCAGCGTGCCTTCGTTCTTCCCCCGCTTCGCCCAGCAGCCAAGTGCAAGGCGGTGAAGCCAGCGTCGGTTTGAGCGTCGATGTGAGCGCCCAAGGACAGAAGGGCCTCCGCGGCGTCAAGTTGACCAGCGGAGGCCGCCACGTGCCTCGTCCGTTTCGTTTCGTTTCATGGGCTGGGCTGGTGGAAGAAGATGCAGGGAAAGCATGGTGTCTTTTTACCAACGTAGGGGATTTCAAGCAATTTTGGGAGATTCAAGCAATTTTGGGAGATTCACAATCTTCATGGGAGGAGATTCTCAAAAAATCGGATAGGGCTTATAATGGGGAGATAACGGGTACCCAACAAAATGATCAAAACGAACCGTTTTCTGGTGATTTAATGGCGATAGTCACCAACCCCAAGTTGTGGTTTATGAAATTCAGGTCAATCTCCCTAAATTAGGGATGATAGATTTCATGGCCCCCTTCTATTTTATGATCAATAATTGGGGATGGTTTATTGTGAATCTCGCATTATCATTGTTCTTACCCATCATGTTGGAAAACTCAATCCGGAGCTCTTTGGCTTGGCTCGCCGTGGCTTTTATTGGAAACATGGATACAACCACAGCTCCAACGGGCTCCCTCCAATTCACCCCTGGATAATTCGAACATCACTCTGGCTTCACCAAGTCACAGAGCGGTTCGGCCATATAAGCCCCTAACTTCCTGGTGCGAGGGAAAACGTGACCGTTTTGGCACCAATTGTTTGCCACCCGTAGATGAAACATGACCCACTCACCGCGCCCAAACAAAATCACAGAAATGGCAGGCCTGTCACAAGGCCACCTTTAGAATTCCACTAGATGTTTCACAAAAATTCCTGAAAAGTCCAGCTGACAGCTAGATGTCCACCAAGTCATTTTCAACCAAACGTCTGCAAAAAAATGGCACCAGTGAAAGGTTGATTGTTGGCCCAGTCTCTGTGGTCAGAGGATACACCTCCTGGCCCTCATCGCTTTGATTCCGCAGTAGCAGGGAACGAACCACCGCAGCTTTGCCCGTGAGAGCCGCTTCGAAGAGCTGCTCCTTGGGGGGAGAGCAGGAAGTAAAAGGTCAGACTGTTTTGTCCAATTACTTGGAGGTTGTGGGTTGGGAGCCTCCCCTCTACTCCGAACACTAAAACTTAAGGTAGGCCTCCAGGAGCTACCTTCTTGATCAAGTCGTGAAATGCGGAAACCCAGACGCCACTAAATACATTTGCCAATGCCATACAGTGGGTGCAAAGAGCACGTGTCTAATATTGCTTACAGTAGAAAGGCTGGCCCTGGCGTCTGAAAGTCTCCCAGTTCTCCGGATAAAAATCCAAAATGAGAGATAGCTATATAAATCGCCATTTCATGGAAAAAATGATGATAAACCATCAAGGTTTTTGGGGTGCCTTGTTTTTAGACCAACCCAAATAAACTTTTTTGCTGACAGGCCAATGACCAAGCCACCCCGTATTTTGGAGGGTCCTGACCACTTGGTCACGTGGATAGGGTCCTGACCAGTTGGTCGCATGGATGGTGAAAAATGGCGCTAAAAGCCAGCTGGTGTGGATTTTACCCATCATTTCATCGGAATATATATCATGATAATGGGAATATCATGGGGATACAGTTGTGGAACCAACAATGATATGATAGTTGGGATGATCTCCTCCAATTGCCGGCTCCACTGGTGACAAGGCACAGTGCTTCGACGATAGTCTTGCCATAACCTGAGTTTTGTTGACCCGTTGCTGGAAAATTCAGGGGATTGCCCCTCCTCAATTGCTCAATGTGGCAAAATGGTCAGTAAGACGTGTGTATCCAGTCACAATATCAACGTGGAGGTTTCCGAAAATTGGGGGGTATCCCTTAAAATGGATGGTTTATAATGGAAAATCCTTTAAAATTGATGATTTGGGGATACCCCTATTTCAGGAAACGTCCATATTGCCCGCAAAAACCAGAGGAATCAGCAAATCAACCAAGGGATATCCAACCAGAATCTACCAGGGCAAACACTGGAATCCACCAGGAGTGGTGAATTTGGTGATGGGTTACTGTGATGAACCCCAAGACTGAGGATTTTAACCAAAAAAAATATGGACATCACACATAGGTAGCATGTCCAACAACCGTTAAAATCTCCAGCAAAGAAAATCATCACACGAGACTTTGCTAACAGCTTTAGAGAACTAGAAAATCTTCGACATAGCCACGGTGAGATTTTCTGTGATTCCTAAAAAAAAAAGAAAAAGTTGGAAAATGGTTGATGTCTTCTGGGAATGAATGGCCTTTGCTCAAGGATTCACGAAGAGACGAGAAAGACAGCCTTTGTGGCGAACTGGTTGATTGCCATTGCGCTGAATTTTGTGGCAAATTGTGTGCGTGTGTAGCATTTGAATCAGGCTCACGTTTTCGAACCCTTTTTCTTTGCACAAGTACCAAACCAGTAAGCAAGTGCAAGTTGGAATGTTGCTTGTCACTTGGCTGCTTTACTGGAAAATCTACATTGACAATGGATCTAGTGATTTGCCTCCCACACATCTGGTCTTCTGCGCAGTTTCCTGTAAACCAATTCCATCTGTTCAGACATCTGACTATGATCCAACACCACTAGAACGAGCAGCGCAACTCACGTCCATCTAACATCATGTCCTCGTCGCCATTCCCACTTATTCCCTGAAATGATCACATTCGCCGGCAAGAAGATGATGTTTCAACATCCATTGGGTTCGCTACATCCATTGTATCAACAAGTGGCTTGGCCCAGGGCAGCCGCGAGGTTTCCTGCCAAACGTCAAAGAACATGTCCTGAGCATCTTGCATTTCGCCTCAGCTGTGGCTGTGGCTGTTCAGGAGTCATACCTGCCACCCACCCAAACATCTCCATCCAACCTAGCACATATCCATTCCCATCGGAAAGTGAAATCAGCTGGGATCGAAGCAATTCAGCCCTATGAATTGATTTTTTCGATCATAGCAAAGCACCAACAGAATGAAGCGTCACAAAATCTGAGGGATGGCGCGGGCCGGATCAAAGATGTTGGGCAGTTTCTAGCAGTAAACCATCCCTTCCATAACATCAGTATCTGGGAATATTATATATGTAACTGTAACTGTATCTGTCTCCAACCATGACTCTGCACAAACCAATGGTCAGAACGCAAATATATGCATAATATATATATAATATTATATATAATATTATATATATAATATAATATATATAATATAATATATATAATATAATATATATAATATATAATATATATAATATAATATATATATATAATATAATATATATATAATATAATATATATATATAATATAATATATATATAATATAATATATATATAATATAATATATATATAATATAATATATATATAATATAATATATATAATATAATATATATAATATAATANGTTGGGCTACTTTTTTGATGCAGTTCATGGTGCTGATTCTCGTTGGGCCTTTCGGTCCCATCTATCAACCATTCAGGGAGTGGCCACTTTCATTTCATAAATATCAATTACAGGGATCCTATCCTGCTGCGATGTAAAAGGTGCCTGTGTTTTGTGCATACTTTACATGTTGCATGTTCAGTGCTTGTATCTGAGTTGTCTAATTTCTGTACTGTCTTAATGTGTCCATTTCCTTTGCCCTGATCCTTTGAGTGCATTGAGCAGTCTGTTTCAGATTTTCATCTTATGACATGCATAGACATTTTTTTGGTTCAATTGCATTGCATTTCGCAATTTCATTATGCTTCGCGTTTCTCGTTCTCGTTCGGATCCCAGCCCACGTCGGGACCTTAGTCGTCGTCGAGGAGGACGCTCTGACAGAAATCGACGGTCTCGGCCACCCAGAGTTCATGGATCAGATTCTCGATGGGCTTTTAGGTCTAATTTATCGACCATTCCGGGTGTGTTTACTTTCATGTACATGCATCCTTTAATGCTGCGATGTCAAAGGTGCCTGTGTTGCGCAGATGATTTCATGTTCAATCTTTGGTGTTTGCAGTCGGGTGGCTAATCTCTTTTTGTATTTGCATNGCGATGTCAAAGGTGCCTGTGTTGCGCAGATGATTTCATGTTCAATCTTTGGTGTTTGCAGTCGGGTGGCTAATCTCTTTTTGTATTTGCATTACGAATTTCTTGTAACTTGCATTTTTGTAATTTGCTGTAGCTTGAGTGAGTTTTCGCAGTCTTCTTTAGATCCCACACCTTGTGATATCCTTAGACAATTTCGGGTTCGAATTCAAGTATCA
>BGPT01002124.1:41089-89544 GCA_003297045.1 Symbiodinium sp. clade C Y103 | reverse complement strand
TTTCCGAATCATGTTTGTCCAGTTTCCGAATCATGTTTGTCCAGTTTCCGAATCATGTTTGTCCAGTTTCCGAATCCTGTTTGTCCAGTTTCCGAATCATGTTTGTCCAGTTTCCGAATCCTGTTTGTCCAGTTTCCGAATCATGTTTTTCCAGTTTCCGAATCATGTTTGTCCAGTTTCCGAATCATGTTTGTCCAGNTCCGAATCATGTTTGTCCAGTCTTCGAATCCGCGCTCATCCTAGTTTCCGAATCATGTTTGTCCAGTTTCCGAATCATGTTTGTCCAGTTTCCGAATCATGTTTGTCCAGTTTCCGAAGCACAGTTTCCGAATCAGCGCTCACCCCAGTTTCCGAATCACGTTTTTCCAGTTTCCGAATCCGCGCGTGACCGTTCACAAGACAGTTTAGACAACATGAAATTAAGCATCCAAGGACGACTTGGTATTCGGACAAGTATATAAACTGTTTGTGTACTATATACATGAATTATATATATATAGTATATATATATAGTATATAAATATATATATATATGATATACATATATGATATATATATATATACATACATGATATGTATATATATATTTACATGATATATATATATATATATATACATGATATGTATATATATATATACATACATGATATATATATATATATATTTAATACATGATATATAATACATGGTATATATATAATACATGATATATAGAATACATAATATATAATACATTATACATAATACATTATATATAATACATGATATATATAATATATATACATGAGATATATGATATAAATATATATATATATGGATATACCTGAGATGTATGATATATATATATGGATATACATGATATCTACGACATATACAATACAATATATATGTAAATATACATATTTATGTATACACCTACAATGTATACATACACGTGTATGTGCAGATACATCTGTCTAGACGTGTATGTATAGACTTTTATAGATGTGTTCATATGCAGTATAATATGTATGCATGTAACAGTATGTATGCATGTATGTACTGCAATGCAGTGCAGTGCAGTGCAGTGCAATGGAATGGAATGTAATGTATGTTATGTAATGTGATGGAATGCAACGTTATGGCATGTTTTGCCATGTTGTGTCACCTTACGTCATGTTATGCCAGGTTATACCATGTCACATGTCGTGTCATGTTGTTTGATGTCTTGTCATGTTGTGCGATGTTGTGATACGATATGCTATGTTATGATATGTTATGTTCTGATAGGTTATCTTGTGTCATGTCATGTCATGTCATGTCATGTATGCATGCTTGCATGCATGTATGTAGGTAGGTATGTATGCATGTATGTATGTTACCTACATTCATGCATGTATGTAGACATATGTATGTAGATGGTGTGTATGTATCTATGTATATATATATATATGTACTGTAACATATGTACAATGTTTTATATACATGATAGACTTACATGTATAGACATACGCAACGTGAAATGCACATAGAGCAAGCGAACCAACAGCTCCAGTTGTGAGGAGGCACACACATATATATATATATAATATACACATAATTGTATATGTCTGCATATATATATGTAATGAATGTATGAATGTATGAATGTATGTATGTATGCATGCATGCATGCATGGATGGGTATGTATGTATGTATGTATGTATGTATGTATGTATGTATGTATGTATGTATGTATGTATGTATGTATGTATGTATGTATGTATGTATGTATGTGTGTTTTTCTTTTTTTGTTCTGGTTTGAGGCAGGGTGACTGGTAGCACATGGCCACGGGCCGGTTCGATATGTTCTTGAACTCTTTCGCATTGCACGAATACGGGAAGCAGTAAAAACGTGGGGTTCTGCACCGTTTGTAGGCCTACACTCTTCTTACCAGTGATGAGCAGAACAAGAAGATGGCTGCCCTGCTTGTCTGCGGTTCCCAGTTGCCAGTCCAACAATCTGAACAATCTGACACAAGATCAAATGCTAGCTGGTTCTTGTTTATCCTGAAGACATTTGATCTCAGCAATTAGATGTACAGTACTTTGTGATACTTTGTGCATCGTTTTTGCACCCTTCTAATCAAAGCCGAGGTCGAAAACCTGGAGCAAGCCAACCAGAAAGTCCCCGAGGATTTAAAGGCGGAAGAGAGCCGCAGATTCAGACTCAAGGACACTCAAGGAGCAGGGTGTAAGCAGCGTATGAGCAGCACATGAATCGAGAGAATAGAGAAAATCACTATGTCCAGAATGTCAGGAAGGGGATATCAAGACAGAGGGTGCGAAGGGAATATCAAAACAGAGGGTGCTTGGACTGGCATTGAAGCCCGCGAGGATTAAGTAAGTACTTCAAAACCGTTCAAAATCAATGTTTTGGTTGCTCATCTCTCCTAGTTTACTAGCGTTGCTAGTATTGTTGCTTGCTTCGTTGCGCCACCGCGTTCCTCCTAATGCCACCAACATCACCATTTGGCAATACATAGGATTGCTGTATCATGGTAACAAAATGCTGAACACTACAACGACGACACCCGCTGCCGCCACACTATGAGTATATCAGAATGACGAGGAGAGCAGAACACGTACGACGAAGATTCTATTGATATCGCAACTACTTGCACTAATGACTAGTATTTCATCTGATATCAATACATTTTGATACAACTGAATGATTTGATGTGCAATTGTACATTACATAACTATCTACTACATGTCCTGGTGATATTTACAAATTGCATTTCACAAGTAAAGTGAGTATGATATATTGAAACGACTTTTGCAACCCAAATCAGGTGTCTATATAATATGTATATATACACTATATATACACTATATATACACTATATATATGATATATGAATTACATACACAATCGCACACAAAAATGCATCCCGCACACGCGCGTTTCGAAATATCAAGAAAAACACACGCACAGACTCGGGCAAACACGAGGGTATAGTGAAGCAATGTGAAGGTGAAGCATACCGCACATTCGCAGCCCCAGCTACGTGGAGTTTTGCGTTTGCCTTCCATGCTGCAGCGACCCACAGGGCCTTGCGATGAAGTACGGGCCATTCCGAGCATCTCGGATCCATGGATGGCAGCTTTTGGAAGATACGATCAGGATCGATCAGAGAAATATACATTTATTATCATACATTTGCTCAGAAATGCTTAGCGTGTCCATCTTAGAATTCGTTGGCATTGAAGAAGGAACTGGAACAAGGCTTGGTCAACGAATGCCGAACGATGGTGTTTCACAGATCATGGATCCAAGGCAGCTAAGTTGGAAGGTCGGAGCTTCCTGGGAAAGAAGAAAGGTGGCAAGGCGGGAAGCAGAGAGGCCCACGAGGTACATCGAGGATCATCGAGGTACCTATGTGCTTATCATGTGCTTATTCTGTGCATATTGTGACCGGTAGTGCAGACATGTGTATTTGATTTGAACCATTTTGAGGGGCTTCTCAAATCTGCACAGTGCTTTGAGCTTCGAAATCAGACCTATGAAGCTACCCAGAAGAAATAATAATTGTGAATCAAGATACTGTAAATTCATTGTGAAATTGGGGATGGATTGCACTGGTAAGACATGCGCATTTCAGATGCGCTGGTGCGTGAGTACGTACAAGCTGTAGGAGTGTAGGACCAGGACACATCATGTGCTTCTCTCAAGTTAGTTACTGTAGTAAGTGCGAGGACTAAGCTATGCAAATGAATACATGGGTATACGTGGTTGGGTATGAACAGATAGAGAAACAAGTGACAGCGGTGCACACTGTAGGTGAGCTTGTTCCCCAGAACCACAGGCACGGATATGGTCCCTCCATCCTGCCTGACATTGCGAGAGGAACTACTGTACTACTTGTACACTCTGAACGCTGTAATGCAACTAGTAGATTCCGATACAATCCAATACACCTCCTTCAATTGCCAGTAGGCAGGACGAGATTCGCTTCCCCTCCCCTGCAATCTTGTTCTTCATGCCAGCCTTTTCCTCGCCTTCACAACATCCACAACACATTTGGGGGAGCATGGGGGCTGTGAGTTTCGACGAGCGTGATTTTAAAGTTAATGCCCCACGCCCGAAAGCCGTACCTTGGAACAATTCTCACTGACTCAGGACATGCACTGACAGACTACACGTCATACAGTGAAGGATGAAATTTCTCATGATTCAAGATGTTGTTCTAAGATGTTCTAAGCCCCAATACTACCAAGAGCACGCTTGGTCCGACTCTTGTTTCTATGCACAGACTGATCAGGCAGAAAAGTCTGCCTTCGGCCTGGGCTTTGATGCTACGTCAAGGCAAAAGGAGACAGTGCAGGACGACACCCACTGATGATTTTGGCAGCTGCGCATCTGATCACTCTAGGCAAGGTGATAATCATCATTCATCCTTATCATCCACCTGTTCCTCCTCCTCCCTGTCAAGAGAGAGAGAGAGAGAGAGAGAGAGCAAGGAAACCATGGGAGCCATCATTTTGCCAAGCCCTGTCATCATGCAGCTTGCAGCCTGTGCCGCTGTGCAAGAGGAGCTGTCAAAGCGATTGGACAAAGAAGCCGATCAGCTAGCAGTCGGTGTCTCAGCTCCTTGCGGGCGTTACATGGAGCAGCGTGGAACCAACAAAAAAACAGCTCTGCTTGCAAGCAAGATGTGCTTTCCTGCTTGCCTGGCCTTGGAGTGTAGCTTGAATGACAGAGGCAGGCAGTACCTCTACTTCCACACATTTCTACACGTAGTCACATAGATTATTGTACATTTCCCACTTCATCCCATTTAGAATATCTTTGCTGGTGGCCACGCCGAAAGTGCCAGGCCCTAAATCGACAGAAGATCAGTGGCAATCCAAGACAAGGTTACAAGATGGGCAGAACCAAGGGATTGACAGAGTCTCGGTGCCTCAAGTCCAGCATTTCACTTTCAAGGTTTGAAGGCTTGACACTCCAAACAAGAGAAATTGTACTACTTAGATCTACTTAGTAGCGCTTGTATCTTAGGATATCTTAGGCAGCCATACTTCACCTTGTGAAATCTGCCGTCAGGCCCTGGGAAGATCATGGCAAAGAGCGGCTTCGTGGCAGCGGCACTGAGTGAGCCAGCGCCTGCGCCAAAGCAGGCTATTTTTGCTGGGGTGGGCCTGGAACAAGCTGAATAAGGTGACTGCATGAATTATGCGAGCAAAAGATTGGCAAATTCAAATTTTGCTCATGCCTTAGGTTGCGGTGTGCGGGCCAAACTTGGAGCAACCATAACCATACTTCTTTTCTCAACGAAAGCAACCCTCTGTGCTAAAGCTGAGTTAGCTGTCAGAAGGAGTCCAAAGATGAAGATTCCTCCGATGAAGATCTCTTTGCCCCTGGAGTGCAAAGCTGAGAGATGCGACATCTTTATATATAATTATATATATAAGGTATATATTTTTTTTATAGCTTAGCAGCCTGCTTACTTGCAAAGTCCTTTTGTTTTTAAGAGAATCCAGCCCGCTCTTGCCAGATCGACAACCGAAAGTGTTAAAGGCGTATGAGGTATACCCGGTACATCCCGGTACACCTGTTGGATCTTGTTTGTGGATTCGCTTGTCCACTCCATGGCCATCCTGCAGCCCCTCATCCCGTATCCTGAAAGCCACAACAGAACAAACATTTTGGAACAAAATCAACAAAGGATCCAGCAGGTACTCTCAATCATCCATGATCATCGATATAAAGATTGAAACTATGTATGTATGATATACATATATATATATATGATTATGTATATATATATATATACATACACGTATAATTATATATATTTACAATATTTACATATCAATTGTGTTCGCTTCTCTTCCGCTGAAAGTTCTGGGTCCTTGTGATTTGTTTAAGAGAAACCTCACATACAGCAGAGTTTTTGTGCTCTTGTTTCGGCGTCGGCGTCCAATCAGAGCTGTGTTGCAGAACAATTTTGCAGAGATTTGACATTTCAGAAATGATTTGAATCGGAATCTGATGGAATCTGTCCGTTTTCCCAGGTTACCAGCGCCTTTGGCAAAGGCCCGAAGGCTGCAGCAACTCCCTCAACAGGGCCCAGGCAGCTTTGGAATTGAGCTATTATGAACTCTGCATGTAAAAAACTTGAAAATGACATCATTTTTGTTTACAAGGGGATTGGAAACACACACTTCGGAAACATTGTTCTTATTCTGAGTTTGTGGGACTTACTAGGAGCGTTTTGCACATGAGTTTGACATCTTATGAACGCGAGACGAGTTTTTTCCTATGCATTTTGCTGCTAGCACCTGTACATGGGCATGCATGACCATGGGGCTCTTGGTGTCCAGGCAATTCTTTGGGGTGCCGCAACCATCCTTCACCTCAAATGCGGTGCAGTTGCAACTCCGGCATAGATTGCCTAGATCCTGTGAAGTGATAGCCTCGCCATTTCAAAACTTTGTCGGGTCAAGAACTTGGGACCTCTTTCACCTTCAAGAACTACTTGTTTGTTCTAACCAACATAAATCCATATAAATCCACACACAAGCTGTAATCAAGAATGGAAAGAGAGTCTGCAGAGAATCTTGGTGTTCTCTAAACACTTGCCAGCGTTACAAACAAGTAACGAGAATAAAGCAGCCCACAGCTTTGCTATTTCTTTTTGGTACCGCTGCTTGACAATAAATCAGTTAGTATGCTATATTTACTTGAATGTTCGTCCTGATTCTTGACCCAGCAGCCAGAGCCTTATGAAGGACCACGAGGATGCCATTTCTGCCAGGAATTACGATTGAATTCCCAGATGCTGCCAGAGATGTGTCTATGGTTCTTGTTTGATGCGTGCCATACTTGTAAGAAGCTTATCACCTGAAATTGGCTGCAGAAGGCTGGCGACCACAGTGTTTGCAACTTGCAGATCTTGTTGCAGGCTTGTTCGGAGATTCGCATTGCGCTTATGGCATGAGCAACATCCGACGACAGGCAGCCAGGAATGATGCAGCATGCACCCAATAGCCTGGATCCTGGGAATCAAAGCAAAGACGGGTGCTTTGCAACGACTCTTTTGAGCAGCAAGATGGCCAACGTACCGACATCAGTGGATTGCAAGACAATTAATGGATTGCTCGCTTAGACCACTTCCTTGGCGAAGCGTTGTAGTCTATCAGCAGCTGTCATAGCACTGTGAATTAAACAACCTCATCTGACCATGTCCTGAGGTCAGCCAACTCCACCAACGGTTGGGAAGCCCAAGGGCGCAGAAGTGCGCAGAAGCCGTTGCTTTCGTTGCTTTCAGATCTTTCAGTTTGTCGTTCCTAACTGGCAACATCTGGCAACCAAAGCCTCAAATGGAACCGACAACAGGGCTTGTTTGCACATCTAGAGCGGCAGTACCTGGAGTTTAGGAAATGGTCCATGGAATGTCCATGGCATTCCATGTTTGAACGCAGCTCAGCCAGATGGCGACTTGACGATATCAGACAAAAGCCGCATGTGCAAGATTTTACAATCCTTTGCCAATTGATGCCAATCGTAGATGCAGCTTGCAATTGAATCATCTTTCATTGTCAGGTCAGTCAGGTCAGTGCTTCGGCTGTGCTGACCATGAACGCACTCCAGAGGCGCTGAGAAAGTGGGAGTGTTCTTCGGAGTTCTTCCAAGATGCACGACTCGCTTCACAGGGATTGGGAGCAGGTGGAGTGGAGCTTGTCATCTATTTGTCACCTATAAACACGGCATAACGGCATAACAATCATAACACGGCATGCTCTCAGTGAGATGGAAAGAGAGATGTTGTAGGAACTTTATCAACTTTGCAGCAGCTGCAGTGCACAAGTTTTTCTTCAAGAATATGCAAATGTGCAAGTCTAAACATATGCACCGATCCCCAAGATTGTTTGTCCATCCATGCATCATGTTATGCTACGCAACATTGCTTGACACTAGGTGATATCCACAGGGGATCTCTTGTTTCGTTAGCAACCAGCCACATAGATATGGACTTGAAAAGCCACTAGGCAAGAAAGCAATATTAGTGGTATTTAGTTTTTAGTGGCATAGAGATAGAATGAGATACAGAATGAACTGCAACTTCCTTTTCCCCCAGGTCATCATCTCCTGTGAAGCAGGGCTTCAGCGATGGCCCACTAGTTCGACACTCAGAAATCATATAACATCATATAAAACATACGAACATATGTATATAATACAATGTATGAGTAAATAATAATATATAATATTATATAATATAGTATTTTTTTAATGAACATCTTATGAACATCTTGATCCCTCATCCGACTTGCATGGGATCTCCAGAGCCAAGTTGCCCAGCGATTACATATGTGGGGCCGAGCAGCAACTATTGAATCAGTCCAGTTCCGTGGGACGGCGCAGTAGCTTTCCATTGCACTTCATACTCATGCTGCCATGGTTTCCGCAATGAGCGCTGTTAAATCTGATGAGAAGGCGCCCAAAACTCCAGCCTCCGAAAAACTTGTCAAAACACGTGGCTACAGATAGTCGCTCACAACAGTATCCCTGACTACTCCTTCAGACATAAGGAGCGGCAAGAGTGCAAGATGCCCATTTTACAACCAAAGCTTCATTTTACACCAAAACGTCCACACATTGACTGTGAGCTGTCCCCAAGCTTTAAAAGCGCTTTATCATATGACCAAACACCAAAGCCACCCTGGTCACTACCTGCGAGCCTCCAGACGCAGGGTCTGGGCAAAACCACAGATACTGATGACCAACCTATCAGGTCTGATCAGGTGCAGCGCTCCAAATCTGAAAGTATTTATTGTCAGCCCATGCAAGTCATGCAACTTCCTAGATTGATCCTAACCTCAACCAGCTGAAGCCGTGATTGTTTGCCTCTGTGGTTTACTCAGAGCAAGCCCAGCACCTTCAGCACCTTTGGTGCAGATGGATTTTGCATGCATGATGAACACATTGACCACCGAAGCTTCCAGTTCATCATATTTCATCCTTATTTCCGCTGCATATTTCACAAACCTGAGGCAAGGCGAAGAAGCAGGCCAGCAATGAGTTGGATATGGTGCTGGTGATTCCCTTCAAGGTCAACCCTTCACACGTGCATGCGACATATTTGATCACTGATCATATCCAATAGTCTCATCTTTTCCCGCACCAGATACAGCACCCTAATATATCTAATATGCTGCAGCAAGTCTGAAGTGCAATAAATGTATGACACTGCAGCCATAGACACCCAAACTGAGCACAATGTACTGCAGTATTGGCACCTCAGGTGAGAAGTTATATAGATTATATATAGCTACAGTTAGCTGATAATCTTTCTTGTCAAGCACAAACATCACAAAGCTTAGCGGAATTTATCAAGCACGAAACATTCAGATTTGCGATGGATGGTGCATTCCCCAATGTGTGGAATGGCAAAGGCGCAGGTGGAAAAGGCCGAAAAGGTGACAAAGGTCGCCAAGATGGTGATGAAAAAGGCCGAAAAGGACGAAAAGGAGGGAAGGGAGGAAAGGGAGGAAACGGAGGGAACCGTGGAAAAGGCGGAAAAGATGCCGGAGACGAGGACACTTTGCCAAGCGAACGGAAAGACTATTTGGAAGCTCAGCTGCTAGCTTTGAGCTGCGGTACAGAAACCTCGGCTATTCCGAGGGTGGGTGACCTGGTCCAAATCACAGTCATTGGTTCCGACCCCCAAAATTTGCAAGGCAGGACTGGCAAAGTCATTGGCGTGGCCTTACTTCCAAGCTTGAAAACATCAGGTGGTGCAGTCACTGTACGTTTGGCAGAACCTGAAGGCGCTGAAGGTCTGGATGTATCGGTGGGTGCAAGTGACCTACGTATCTTGGAAGCAGCTCGTCCTTTGCCAGAAGGATTTTTGACATTTCCAAAGACACTCACCGGCCTTGAGCGAAAGTTTGTACATTCTGTTTCGGAAAAGATTGGCTTGATCTCACAAAGCTTTGGCAAAGGTGAAGACAGATACATCACAGCCTTTCGAGCCGCTGAAGGATCTGGTACAAGCGGCTGCATGGATCATGTTGAGGGAGACAGTGTGCCTGCTGCGGCAAACATCGAAGTGTCTGGAGTAGAACTCGATCAAGAGTCAAAAGCTGCGCTTTTGGAAGCAGTGGCCGTGCCTGAAAATTGGCTCATCTTGGCCGACCGGATGCTGATTTGCCGTGGTTCTTTGCAGAAACCCAGACAGATGGACCATCGATCCGTGGCCTGCTTGCAATGGGTACCTTTTTTGTTGTGACACGTTCTGAAAAAATCCCGAACGACTCCTCGGACCCCCAAGCCATTCCAAGGCTAAAGGGCCTTTAAAATCCTTTAAAGGGTTTTGTAATTTTCCATAGCCGCCTATCATAGCCTTAAGGACCGGTGTCGCAAAGTGACCGCACAGCAAGGATCTAGCTCGACAAAAGGCATATGTTTACCCTGCCGTAAAGTGACGCCCATTTCATCCCATTTCTGTATTACAGTATATTTCCACACGTGTTTGAAGGTGTCTCCACTGGTTGTGTTCTGAGGGTGACCTCATACCAGAGGTAAGCTCCCATAAGATATTCATTTAGTTTGGTCCCAAACATTTCTGCATAGCCGCAGTGCCTGAAAGTGAACGGTTGTATCATACTGTCACTTCTAAGTCACTATTACATAATTACTGGAAAGTCTTGGGAAGCAACAGATTTTGTTTGGGACCCGTGCAACCCATTGTTGCAAAATGGCACACCGTATAGTGCCATTTGCATTTGAGCCATTTGAACGTTGGACCATGTACTGAAGCACTTGAACATTTTGTATTAAAATTTGCCGTATTTCAAGTCCCGTTGTGAACTCAGCACAGTTCAGGTGGTCTCTGATCTTTTAAACCAAATCAGCATCCTAAAATCTGGAAGCACGTGCTGCCTTCGGGTGGTGACTATAGCACGCGGTGAGCATGCCATTGCAGTGGGTGTCTTGGGGGTGCCTTGTGTCGATCGCAATCCTCACATTCTCCTGGCCACTGACCGCCCTGACCATCGAAGCGTGAAGGACTTGGACTGGAAACCATGGGACAAAGAAGCCCTGTTGTTGAAGGGTCAACTCAAGGAATGGCCTATGGCAAAGCCCGCTGGTCAACCAGCACATCAACCAGCTGATCAACCTGCTGATGAAGGTGCCACACAGCTTGATTGAGACGAAGGACGGTAGAGTTGGAGCATTGATCAAGGACCATTGCGACTGAGAGCAGTTCCGAATGCATCCAGATTTTTCGCACGAAAGAAGAGTTCTGTGCGGTGCTGAGTCTAAGACCAGGAGTGTCTCATCCTGGTGAAAACTCTGATTTTTTTTGAAATGCTACCAATAAAAAGTAAAGTCGCAATAGTCGCATGAACTCTATCTGAACGCCATCCAAGCCGTCGCAGACCGTTGCCTTTCAATAGCACAAAAAGCGCTGCCTTTAATTGTGTTGTCCAACCTGGGAAGAGCCGAGGAAAGGCCGTAAGAAAAGCTTGATCCATGGAAACAATGACGCTGTTGGGTGCGAATGATTTGTTGTTTATGTTGTTTGAGAATATGCTTACACTTTCCTAACCTGCGCAAACGGAGCAATTGCATGCAAGTTCCAGGGAACAGGATAAAGAGCTAGGTTCTATGGGCTGCGCAGCCCCGCCCAAACGACACTGTACCCGCCTGTGAGCTTTGCGATGAGATTGGTCAGTCCGAGATTATTTGTTGTCCCTCATCAATATCACATGGTGTTGTATATTTTGATACATCATGGTCAATCTATGTATATTGTAGAATATTATATATATAGACGTGATTATATTTGTGCAATTCATGCATCAGGCATACACACATGTATATGTATAATATAGATTGTATTGTATCACTACTATATAATACAAGTACCATACAAGTTAAGGTGCAATCAATAGTACAGGTTTTCAAAAGCACATTTCAATTTGATCAAGACATTTTGATTTTTTTTGAATCATTTGGATACAGCCTTTTGATACTTGGATGCCATGCCGAGACATGCCGAGACACATAGGGCCCCACATGCACCGGACTCTGCCAGGTCAAGGAGACGAAGCCGGCGCCGACCTTGGAAATACCATCAGAAACGGTGCACACAGAAAATTGAAGAAGAATATGATGAAAAGAATTGAAAAGATGATATCATATGATAAACATGAATATGATATCGTATCATTTGATACGTATAAAAATAAATTCATATATATATATATATATATATGAAGTGGTCATGAAATAGTTATGATAGAATATGCACATGCTTTGAATTCTTTGGGTTGGCTCCGGATGATATTGTGGATCAATGAGATTTGTAATACATGTCGTAATCTATGTTGAAAAGGAAACATGAATCAGACTGTACTGATGACATTGGAGACCCCAGCCTCGTTTGAGTTTTAAGAGCTAAGGTTGTGTTCAGCAAAGGTTTTTGACCATTTGATGGACAAGTTTTTGCACTTGCGGGAGAATCAACCATGCATCTAGAGGAGCACCGATAAAGAGTCCTAGTTTCTGCAGACAAGAAACTAAACTAGAAACGACACTCCAATTACATCTTGCTACCCTTTCCAAATCTTTCCAATTTGCAGCTCCTTTGTCTAAGATCTCGACGGCGCAGTCGATCGCGGAACAGTCGATCGCGACGCAGTCGATCACGGCGACGGAGGCGAAGGCACCGTTAGACGTCCATCTTTGTCTGACTCCACAAGATAGTGAATGATACCATGTTACATCTTGTAAACAATCGTAAAGAGATGTAAACACGTACATAAACATCTAATATCATATGTGTATATATATATATGTAAATAATACTAATAACATCTAATAACACTAACACTGTAACACACACTTGTAAAAGATGCAATATTCTATTTTGAAGAGTAGGATGTAAGACATAGGAGTTTATAAGAGTATGTTTTAGTTCACCTTTCATTGCATGCTTTTGGCCAACTGAACCACCACGCAGAAAAATATGCGAAATTTGTGACGAGCCTGAATCGCAAACAATCAGTTATTCATGTGTATACATATATATATATATTATATCATATCAATTTGCAATCTATACACATCTTTCAAGGTCAAATTGGAAGCTTACAGCGTACAAGTGTACATATCATTGAAGCTTGAGTTTGACAGTGCCTGTGTTCTTTCAGTCCTGGACTATATCTTGATTTCCCTTGTCCAACATGGTCGCCTTTCACCCAAAGATATTGTTGTCTTCATTGTTGTCCTGAGCCTGAGCACGTTGAATCTCGCTGGTTGATTTCTGATGATTTCTGTGCGATTTTCTCCCCATTGACCAGTCTTTATCACCTCTTGCATGTTGATGCATGTTGTATCTTGTATTACTTGTGAATTCACCAGTGCGGAGGTCTTGCTTTCGAGTCTGGGATGATTTGACTGAGGTCTTCTTCGTGAGAGAGCAGCTGCAGCAAAGTTTTCGTAGCGACGAAAAAAGACTAAGAGAGACGTTACGAGTTGGACAAGAGATGTGATATGGGGGAAGGAGGGCAAACATTTCAGAGATTTTAAAATCTTAAGGCATGTATTCAGAATGAACTGACATGTCAGACATACAGAATAGGGAATGTGCAATGTCTAGACAAGTCCGATGGGGGTCGAGGACACGTCAATCTTCATAGGAGTACAGTATTTATTTAGTTTTCTTTCACCCTTTCAGCTACGTCTTGCGGTTTGTTTTTGGACCCAGTCGTACGTTAAGACGCGTCTTTACGTGGCGTTTCTGCTTGTCCCGGCGCGTTTATGCGCACATTGCACAACACGCCTGTCACGCGAGATCTGGTTGGGTGGCGGCGGGGGTTCGGGTGGGGGGGTGGGAGGGGTGGGAGGGGTGGCGGGATGTAACAACGTTCTGTTGCTTTCTTTTTTCGGCAGATGCGGTGTTTACCGAATTCTTTATGCTTCGCTGTAGAACTCCTCTTGCAACTTCTCACACGCTCTTGATGCTACGCTAGAGAACTTCTCTTGCAACTTCTCACAGGCTCTTGATGCTACGCCGTAGAACTTCTCTTACAATTTCTCACACGCTCTTGATGCTATACTGTAGAACTTTCTTGCAGCTTCTCACAGGCTCTTCATGCTACGCTGTAGAACTTCTCTTGCAACTTTTCACACGCTCTTCCTTCTCTTGCAACTTCTCACACGCTCTTCATGCTACGCTGTAGAACTTCTCTTGCAACTTCTCACAAGCTCTTGATGCGATGTTGTAAAATTTGTCAAAGAAAGACAATGGATGGCAAAAAAATGCGCAAAAAAGGGATGCAAAAAAAATGAGGGATGCCTAAAAAAATATTCTGGGGTATCAACCAAGTTCCGGAATATGTTTTTTGGAATAATTTCCTTAGGGGGTAGGTCTTCGAATGTGCATGTTGGAATTTGAAAATCATGTTCTAACCCCTCAACATACCTGGGAATAATTAGGTTTTGGAATAATTTCATATAAAGTTCAAATAGCCCAAATGTTTCTATACCTGGCCCTTCCAAAGCCGTCCCTAGCTTGGCGGTTGCCAAAAACCCCTTCCTAGAAGGGCTGTTTGCATGAAAACCTTCTATTTGCAGTTGTTCTAGACATCATTCAGTTTGTGCAATGAATGCCAACCTTTGCATGCAGCGCACTTGCATTCACAATTAGCGTCAAATGGACCACCTTTCTTTCACGGGCTTTCACGCCGCTCTCCAGAGGCTGTTCATTCTGAAAGGTTTTTTCAGATTTTTGCATGCCAGTTTACGGTCAACAAGCCTCTACTTCTTCCATATTCCCTTCATTTCCATCCAAAGAACCCTCGATGGCCCTGTGGGGAATGAATGGGAAAGGGCAAGTGTTTAGTTTTGCTTTGTTTTTAATGTGTTTCCCAATTTCTGGGCTAGTTGGGTGGTTGTGGCAGCTGCCCACTTTGGCTTTTGAGGGGTGCCGGGCATCTCCAATACCACCAGAATAATTTCTCCCCTGGGGAAATCCCACAAAATGGCCTTCAACCTGTCTCTTCCTAGAGGTTTTCCTAACCTTTCATACTTCTCCCTGTTTCTTCCATATTTCTTTCATTTCCACCCAAAAAACTCTCCATGGCCCTGGTGGGAAGGAGTGGGAACGGGTATGAAAGGGTTGATGTTTTTTGCCAGCTTCTGGGCTATTTGTGTGGTTGTGGCATGACTAGCCGAGAGCAGACATGAAACCTGATGGTTGGACATATTTGTGCTTTAGGATTCCCAACGCATCGATCCTCGAAAATAAAACAAATAAAACAACCTTTGCAAAACCAACATTGCGCAGGATTTCCTGATGATGATGTGTGTGTGTGTGTTTTTTTGTTTCAATGTTTATTCAGTAGGCTATGCAATGCTGCGCTAGCCCCCTGTCGCTAGATTTTTTTGATAGGGGTATCCTTTTATTGGATATTATTCCAAAATCCATTATATCTCATTGAGTTCTGGGAATAGTTTTTGAAGTGCAGCTCGAGGTATGCCAGAATAATACTTTATTATTCTGAGGTATATTGACGGGGGCATACCCCTTAGGCATCCCTCATCAAAAAAAACACAGTGGTCCCAAAAATTGTGTTTCACTGTGGCGAAACAACAATCCAGACAAAAAAAACGTGCTTTTCGCTTCAGCCCCGTGCGACATGCACGAAACTGTGGCGCCATTTTTTTTCTCAAATTTCCAAACAGTTATCTTCAAACTCCAACTCCATTCATTATTAGAAAACACTGGAAATTGAAGATCACGTGACTTGGCAGCAATAAAGCCGCGTCCTGACGCACCACCGGAACGTTGTTTTTGCAGGCATTTTGTGCTCGAACCTTTCCCAAGTGGCCCACGGTGCCGATGGGCGCGGATGCGTGCGGACGCCTTGAGAAATCCATTCAACTAGAGATGAATTGCAGCATCCAGAAAGACTGCTCTTCATTGGTTTCAGCAACAAGACTGGATCATGCAAGTGCAAGAGTGGGCTAGCGCAAGAAGAGGAGACCGCGGAATGCGTCAGAGTCCTGTCAGAGTCCTGTCAGAGTCCTGTCAGAGTCCTGTCAGAGTCCTGTCAGAGTCCTGTCAGAGTCCTGTCAGAGTCCTGTCATGTCGCACTGCCTATCCTAGGCTCACAGAGGTCCTATCCAAGCGGAAGCCAAAGACCCGTTCGGAACCAAAGCGCAGCTGACACATGGAGATGTGTCAACTCATGTTGCGTTCAAATGTTGCGTCATGTTGCTTCATTTTGTGGTTCATTGTGAGTTCAAGTGGCCAAGACGGAGCACGCCCGCGGAAACGGACTGATACACGCTGCATATTATGGCATCACACTAGCAGTACCCACATGAAGCAGCCCGGAAGTTGCTTTGGGCTTGTATTGTAAGACCTCGACATCTACAGAAATTGCACGTGTGTCCCGCTGAATCCTGTGTGCCGCACTCATCATCTCACACTTCAATTCAACCACACTTCTACCAGCTCCCACTCAAATTCAACCACTCTTCAACCATTCAGTTTGCACTTCAATTGAACCATCCTTCAATCATATCTTGTCGTCTCACACTTCGATCCAACCACACTGCAACCATTCAGCTCGCACTTCAAGTGAACCACCCTTCAATCATCTCTTGTCGTCTCAGACTTCAATTCAACCACCCTTCAATTATCTCATCACACTTGAACTCAACCACCCTTCAATCATTTCACAGTCTTACCATCTCATATATTAGTTTAAGCTCACTTCTACCAGCTCACCCTTCAATTCAACCCCGCTTCAACAATCTCTTCTCATCTCACACTTCAAGTCAACCACACTTCAACCACACTTCAACCATCTTACGCTTCAAAGCAACCATACTTCAGTCACCGGACGCTTCAGTTTAGCCACCCTTCAATCATCTCACACTTCGGTTCAACCACACTTCTATCATCTCACAATTTAGCTCATCCACCCTTCAGTCGTCTCACGCATCATTCCAACCACACTTCAAGCAAATCCGTGGAGAATTGGCGGACAGCAGCAGCAACAGCAGCATACTTTGTACTACCGAACAAACAAGAAGGACTTCCCAGTACTACTTCCTACTCCAACAAAAAACAACTATTGCTCAATACATCTCAATACTATGTCCTACTACAAAACAAACGAAAACGACTTGGTAATACCACTTCGTACTACAATACAAGTAAAGAGTACTGCGCAATACTACTTTGTACGACAAGACAAACACAAGCTACTTCGCCACACTTGGTACTTGAAACAAACAAAAAGTACTTCGCAATACTTCTTCGCGCAACAAAACAGACAAAACAGACAAAAGGTATTTGGCAGTACTTAGCACTAGAGAAAGAAAAAGAACTTCCCAGTATTTCCCTGTACTATTTCGCACCAGAGAACCCAACAAAAAGTATTTCGTAGTACAACAATAAAGTTTTCCTACTGCTACTACTACTACGTCGAAAACCACAAACAAAAAGTACTTTGCAATCATTCTTCGTACGACAAATCAATCAGTACTTCCAAGTACTTTGCGCTCCGACATTCCCTCCGGCAGCAAACGCGTGCAACATTCATGCAGCCACGCTATTAAGATTCCACATATGATACGTAACGGAATGTGTGATATGTATATAGTAAATGTATGATGTGATAAGTGATGTAGTATTCAAACCTGAAGATATGTGCTGCAATGTAACATGTTATAGGATGTTATAGGTAGTGCGAGACATGTAATATATGTGATACGTAATGTATCGTAATGTAGTGTAGTGGAATGTAATGCAATGCGATGCAGAATATACATAGTGCAATGCAATATTTGAGGTAATGAAATCTGTGATTTGCACTGTACTGCATCATATGTGATGTATAATATAATGTAAACTGTAATGTAGCGTGCGTGCATGTGTGTGATGTCATGTATGACGTGCTATTGAAAGTCATTTGATGCAGTGTTTGATGCGACCTGTGAGATATACTTGAAGTGAGTTGGAATTGAAGTGAAATATACTTGAAGTGAAGCGTGATTATATAATGTGCAGTGGAACTGAAGTCATGCGTCATTGAAGTGAATTGGAATTGAAGTGAAATATAATGTAAGTGAAGCGCGGCTTTATTGAAGTGAAGTGCAATTGAAGTGAGTTATGACTGAAGTGAAATATTATGGAAGTAAAAGTTACGGGTAGTTGAAGTGAGGTGAAATTGAGTGAGCTGCACTTCACGTTATGTAGTGTAAGATGTGATATGTGATATGTAATTCAAGTGAGTGATGTCAGATGTGATGTGTGTGAGTAATGGAAGATGTGACAGTAATATGTAATGCAAGGGCGATGTTTCAGTAATAGTTACATTATACTGCACGTGTGAATATAAATATCTCAGAAGATTGCTTCCCATTGCTTCTCAATTTCCTTTGATTATTGATGATTATTGCTCTTTTTTGTTTTTTACGAGCCGGCGATGTGGGCAGATTGACATCCTGATTCATCAAAACTTTCCAAGTCATCCCCCAGTCTGCAGGTCGAGGGAAGAAGATCCTCAAAGATCGGGAGCCGAAGGTTCGGGGAACTTCGGGGCTGCTTGTTGTGCTGCTTGTTGTGCTTGTTGTTGTGCATTTTTGCATTGCCGCGTGAGCCGCGTGTGAAGGTGTCCAGAGACTGCGTGGCTTGAGACGTCAACATCCTCAAAAAAAACGCTGTTATAAACATTTCTTCATTTCACCCTTTGACTTTGCAGGTTGTAAAGTATTGTAAAGGCATCTCACAATGCGGCATGGCACCCCCATGCCCCAAAAAGTGCTGCCGGTCCGAAGGTGACAGAAGATGCCAAAACGGCGCTGATCATCCGAGGTGCCAGGCCGTCAGCGTCAGCTGGGACACTTGAGCAGTTAAGTGCTAGCAGTCCTCGGATTCCTCGCCCAAAAGCCCCATACGTCCCACAAAGGAAAGCATGGGAACACATGGAATACGTAGCAGTCAAAGGCATGCCTCACTTTGCAGGAGATCCCTTTCAGTTTTTAAGAATCAACCATGCTATCAGATAAGCTGCTATCATATTACGATCATATGTGTATGAAACTATGTGTATATATATATAGAGATAGATATTCTTATATGTGCATATATTATACATACATGTATATATATATATATATGTATATATATATGTATATATATATATATATGTATATATATATATGTATATATATATATATGTATATATATATATGTATATATATATATATGTATATATATACATATATATATATATATTATGTTTATATATATATATATGTGTAACACGTTTATATATATATATTATATACATATATGTAAATGTATACATGTAAATCAATATGTACATACATAATATGTATGTATGTATATATGTATGTAGTATGTATATTACAAATAATTACAACATGATATCATTCTTTTGGGTCTTTGTTCCATACCAAGTTGTGGAGATTTCATTCACTGACCGCCTTTTGCTCTACGAGGGGTCTATTGTTGGGAACGGTAGACGTGGATGTCAAACCCCAACTGACGATGGCAGGACTTCCAATGACATGACGACCCTGCTTCGGGAGCTCCATTTGATTCGAACTCCTCTGGCGATGTCGGACCTGCATGTTGTTGCACAGACGTTACACAGTCGTTACACAGTCGTTACACATGTCGGACCTGAGTTGATCGGAGACGAATGGAAAGTACTGCGCTTTTGACGTTGACCCATCAGCGGCATTTGGACTTTCGGGCTGCCCTTGTTTTTGATGACTTTGAAAGGTAAAGGACTTTGATGGCTTTGAATATCGTTTCTTAGCCGTAACACTCTGAAATCATGTTGAAGAGAGGCTCTACATGCGAAAGCACGAGGAGCATCCCTTTGAGGACAGAATAAACGTTACTTTTGCCTCACTTGATCACATCATTTGCCCCTTGATAGTGCTCAGCTTTTATTCTACAGGGAATTGCTACGATCATTTTGTGGCATGTTCATACGTTTACATAAGCTTAAGATAGAAAAAACTCGCTGCGTCCACCAGAGGACTGCTCCAAGGTGGAGGTCCTGTGCAAGAAGTTTGATCACGCATTGTTCGCCTTTGGCTCCACGTCCAAAAAGAGGCCATCAGCATTTCATCAAAATAGCATTGATCTCAAGAAGAAGAGGAAAATTGAAATGCTGTAGCTAATATCAATCAATATCAATTATTATGTCTATGTTGCTAAAAATTTTATATTCAATTTCAAAAAGGTAGGATGTAACAAAGCAAGAGAGAACAGAGACATCCTCCGAAACGGATCGACATGGTGGAATCGTGGAACGTTTTCAAATAGCCAGATGCTTCATGATTTGTCATGTGTTTCGGGTAAGCACTTGGAGAATACAGACTACTTTCAAAAGCCTTGGTCAAGTTCGTTTTGTTTGAAGCCAATATAGATCAGCTGAACTGCCACCTGTATTGGAGGCCATCAAGATTAATCCTGGGGCGTCTATTCGATGGGGCCTTGTTGGACATGCAGGAGAGAGCCGGGCATGTGGACACAGGTCAGTCTGGGTCACAATATATGCACTCTGAAAATTTGATACAACTTGTTTTCAAATCGCAGCCCCTGCCGTCAAGATTACTATTCAATGATCGTATTGCGGAATGCAAGTATTTTGTTAAGGTTTTTTGGGGACGCTGTGCCGTTTCCAATTTGGTTTCTTGTACTGACTGATTTGCTGAATCTTCTTTTCAAGAGCACAATTAGACACAATAAGACAAGGATACTTGGCTGTTTTGAACTATATAGGAAGAGATAGGACGCAATATCAGGCAAAGATGCCCTTTGCACGACCTCAGACACTGCCTTGGCAGGAGTTCAACATTGAAGACTACAAGTCCATGCAGTAATGGCCTCGAGAACACTGAATAAATATGGATAAATTAGACAGATGAGGTGAGTCATCAGATGTCATCAGATCAAAAACGAAACAGTGTCAGCTTCTCGACAGCACCTGTATAGAGACAGAAAGCGAGAGAGAGAGAGAGAGACTGACTGCCAAACGTCCGTGAGACCCTAGCAAGATCTGATCACGGATTTGGCCGGACTTGGAAACAGAGACGGAGACGAAACACAGAAGTGGGTCACACGACCATATTTTTTTAGAATATTATAGATCATATCACTGTCATATTACTACATGGTAACATATTGTAACTACATTTCATCATATTTCATCAGACCATGCTACGCATCTTACACTCGTCGGATCTTTGCGATCTTTGCATCCCATGCCATGCTGCAAGGAAATTTCGCGGCAGCTCCAAAGAGACGCTGGCAGGGTCCAAACCGCAGGGGCTCCTGGAAGCACATGGATTGAACACGGAGGGTGGCCCAATTGGCAAAGGATTGGCAAATGGGACTTAGAACATTTTAATACATTTTAGAAGAACTTGCTTGGATATGCTTGGATTAGGGAATTGGCCCAGGGCCAAAGACACAAACAAATGACAAGCAGACAGATCTTGGAATTGGGAGCAGCATGGAGCAGCTTCAATTCAAACATTTGCAAATGCATTTGCCTGGCCAGTACCGTTGCATTCACTTATTGTATCAGTGTTCACTGTAGGTGCCAAGGCAAAAATTGTTGCAGCCTGCAAGACAAGCAACAAGACTTAGCCGATTCTAGAAGATTCTGTTTACTAGCGTTGAGGAGTTGACAGAAATTGACTCTTGAAGAACCATTGGAAGACTAAGACAGTCTCTCGGGACTGGTTCAAAGTAAAATCTCTCTGTCTGTGTTGTTCTTCTCAGGAGACTTGCCAGTAGGTCAATCAAGCAACCGCTCAAAAGTGATTCAAACAGTGCAGCCAGCATATGCTGGGACTTTTGGATCACAACTGCTCAAGCAATGTTCAGACGAATTTGCATATCAAGCTTTGGGCCAGCTTTGGGACTTCCGATGTAGCTCAGTTCAGGCTCATGATTTTCCATGGACCTTCGTTTGACACAGATGAGCGCATGAAGCGGGCTCGGTGGCTCAGGGACATCAACTCCGGAAGGCTCCCAAGTTGCAACTCCAAAATTGTAATAGTTAATATAGAGCTACCTCTTTTTTCCTTCAGTCTATTCACACTCGATGTTTGCATGGAAATATTGAAAGAATGGTTTTTTACTTTTTGTTTTTTTTTGACAGGTTTTGGATTTTTGTTTGGTCTCCTGGTTCTCCGCTTCTCTGCTTTTGTGCTTTTCTGCTTCTCTGCTTTTGGCTTTTGTGCTTTTCTGCTTCTCTGCCTTTTGGCTTTTGTGCTTTTCCTGCTTTCCTGCTTCTCTGCTTTTCCGCTTTTCCTGCTTCTCTGCTTTTCTGCTTCTTTGCTTTCCCGCTTTTCGCTATTCCTGCTTCTCTGCTTTTCTGCTTTTCTGCTTCTGTGCCTTTCTACTTCTACTTTTTCTCTTTCTACAGTCATGTGTTTTTGCTGCTCTACTTCTTCTTGCTCCTCTGCTTCCTTTCTTTACTGTCTCTTTGCTTTTCTTGTTCTTTTGCTTCATTCTCTCTGGTTTGTATCCTAAATGAAACCCTAGAGAAACCCTAAATGACACCCTAGATGAAACCCTATGTGAAACCCTTAATAAAACCCTACATGAAACCCTAAATGAAACCCTTAAATGAACCCCCAACGATACCCTAAAGAAACCCTACATGAAACCCTAAATGAAACCCTAAATGAAACCCTTAAACGAACCCCTAAAGAAACCCTAATAGACCTAATAAAACCCTAAAGAAACCCTGAATAATGAAACCCTAGATGAACCCTAAATGAAACCCTATGTGAAACCCTAAATGACACCCTAAAGGACACCCAAAATCTAACCCTGAAAAAACCGTACATGAAAACCTACATGAAACCCTAATGAAACCCCAAAGAACACCCAAAATGAAACCCTCAAGAAGAACTGTATGAGACCCTACATGAAACCCTAAAGGGAACCCAAAGTAAACCCTAAAGAAGCCCTAAATGAAACTCTAATGAGACCCTAGAGAGACCCTAAATGAAACCCTAAAGGGACCCTAAATGAAACCCTAAAGAGACCCTAAGTGGAAACCCTAAAGAAACCCTAAAGATACCCCAAATGAAACCCTATTTAAATGACACCACAAATCAGACCCTAAAGATACCTTAAATGAAACCTAAATGAAACCCTAAAGATACCCTAAATAAAACCTACCAGGAATCCTAAATGAAACCCGAAAGAAACCCAATTTAAATAAAACCCTAAGGAAACCCTAAAGAAACCCACATGAACGTTTGAAGTACCAACATGTAGCAAATATCATGCAAAATGAGAGGCTCAAGTGCCAACATGTAGCAAATACCATGCAAAATGGAAGGCAAACATGCCAAAATGTAGCAAATACCATGCAAAATGGACGGTGAGCATGCCAAAATGCAGCAAATACTATGCAAAATGATAGGATCAAGTTCCAAACTGTTGCAAATACAAGGCAAACGGTGCCAGAGCAGAAACCCAAAATAGATTCCAAGACCTTGTAAAAAAAAAGATCCAAAAACTATTCTACACCCATGTTGAAACAGATTACAAAAGCAACTTTGATTTTTTGGCGCTGGTGCAGCACCTGTCTAACAGAGTCTCATTATTGTAGGAGGAAGGTGTGTCAGCAGGGGGGCGGTGCTATAGAACTTGGACTTGACACTTGAAGCAATATACATATATTAATCCTATATATATATATGTGATATATAATACATAATATATAATATATAATATATAATATATAATATATAATATATAGTATATAATATATCATATATATAGATTATATCATATATTACATACTATATATTAGATATTATATATTATATATTGGATATTATATATTGGATATTATATATTGGATATTATATATTGGATATTATATATTATATATTATATATTATATATTATATATTATATATTATATATTATATATTATATATTATATATTATATATTATTATATATTATATATTGTATATTATTATATATTATATATTGTATATTATTATATATTATATATTGTATATTATTATATATTATATATTATATATTATATATTATATATTATATATTATATATTATATGCTATTTATTATATATATATTCTATATTATTATGTTATTTTTCATATTATATTATACTATATTATATTATATTATACTATATTGTATTATACTATATTATAATATATTATGCTATATTATATTATATTATATTATATTATGTTATATTATATTATATTATATTATATTATATTATGCTATATTATATTATGTTATATTATATTATATTATACTATATTATGCTATATTATATTATATTATATTATATTATATTATATTATATTATATTATATTATATTATATTTTATTATATTGCATTACATTATATTACATTCTATTATATTATCAATCCTGAGGACTCCGAAGCAACGCACAAGATCTGATGACTAGTAGCTGCTGCACACTGCTAGGTGTTTTCCGTCAGAACACATCATATTTTGATCCCTTTTTTGGCTGAACAGTGGCTCAAACCAGTCTGTTTTGAGAGTAATTATGGTGAGGCATGGTGAGACCCTTCTCAGGAATATTTGCCCCATCACCGACAATATCCTTCTGAATCTTCGCCGAAGATCTCGAGATCCAAACAACTGTGAAACCTTAATCTCCAATTGGCCACATCTCCAGATCACGTTTACGTTGCTTAGGTGAAGAGCCTGTTGATAGACTTCTTTGGCGGCGCGGTTGCTGATCAGGCAATGAGATTGTTTTGGATCGGCAATGCAGGGTTTTGAATCGTTCACCTTGCATTGAAATTATGTGAGAGAAATATATGCTCTCGACTCTCGACTCTCAACTAGATACAAATGAGAGCGAATACGTATTTGTGGTGTTCTATGATACTCTATGTCGCCAAAGTGTGATCAAGCAGTTTGATCCGCAGTAGCTGCGGTTGAGTTGACATGAGTTGACAGGACACATAGGAATGGTCACCCAAGCATTCGCTGCTGATTGGCTCAATACAGGAGCCAGATTTTAGATGTCGGGATGACCGATTTCATAGCCACGAGTGTGAAGTATTACCTCCTGAGCAAAAGCAACGGAAAGGTTGTACTGGACACGGCCAAAGCTGGGAGCAACTCCAAGTCACAAGAGCCCAAAGGGCAGGCTAAGGTGGCTGCAGTGGAAGAGAATGGCAACTCAGATGATCCCTTTGCTCGAAACCAGAAGGAACTCCAGGAAGCAGTTGCTCAAAACATGTCAAGAACAATTGGAATCAATTCAGATTGTTTGAAACAAACGCTTTAACATTCTTAACATTCAATTGAAACACGTTTTAACCATTCATAACCGTTCTACACACTGTAATATTATGATATATTACAATTATAATTAGACACACATATATATATATATACATAATATAAGTGTTTGAATGTGTTTTCACACTGCGGTTCTTCACGCCAAAGGTTCTGGCATGTATTGCTTGCTACCAGTTTGCCAGGAACTGTGCAAGAGACGTTTCTTCTATCGCCAAGCCTCAGATATCTATGGTGGGGTTGCAGGTTTCTATACCTATGGTCCACCTGGCAGTGCCGTGAAGAATAACATCATAAGCCTCTGGAGACAGACCTTTGTGATTTCAGAGCATCTCTTGGAGATTGAGGACCGCGCAAAAGCAGAGCAATCATGAGAGACCGAGTCAGACCGAGAGTCCGAGCCAGGGTTGAATTCGGTTCAATAATGTCGAATGGGCATTGAATGGGTGGAATCAAGCAGAAACTTGAAGAAAACGATCAAACTGAATCAAATTCCCTAAAGTTTCCATGTTCGAAGGTTATGAGCTGACAAAAGAAAATAATCTGAGGAAACTGAAATATTTTGTCGCAAAAAACCTTGGAGCAAGCCGGAGACTCTGGACTCCGGACGGCTCCAGACGGCTTTAGCATTCTAAGACAAAATCCAAGACAATTCCTTAGAGACATGCCGGCAAAAATGCAAGGCTGTGCCGGCACTGTCGTGCCCGCATGAGAGGACAGCTGTATTATGCAGCATTCCGTCCTCAAGGCTTCTGGTCATGTGGATCGCTTCAATGACTTCATGGTGAAGGACGTGAAGGCGAGTGGGGCCCAGTGGGGCACAAGGCAGACTTTTCGGTTCTTCAGTTGCCAGTTTCTGCGGAAAAAAACACTCCCACTCTCGTTCATGGTGGGCCGCTGGTCGTGCCTCATGTACTACAGAGATCATCAGAGATCTACATAGTATTTTGGACCACCAACAGTTTTCATGCAGGGGCTCCGGCGTGCAACGCTTGGCTGTTCAACATGCTATCTTCGATGTTCCCATATGGAGCCTTTGATCACCTAGAACTGGGGGTGTTTGATTTGTGAACATGTGGTGAGCACTCCCAAGCTTGCTCGTCAGGTTCGGTGTTGCATACCCTGGTCCCTACAACTGAGTACATCATCATAGACCTAGATCTCTTAAGATGCAAGGTTTGCAAGATTTAGCAGGTCAGGTATTCTCTCCAATTTGTTCAGTTTGTTCTGATCAAGAAACCGAATCCTTTGCCTTCAGCCATCTTCAGCCATCTTCAGCCCATGCCCTGCCAGGACGAGTCCAAGTTCTTCCGAGCGGACAAACTCTTGGAGGAGGTCATGGAGACGAAGCTTCAAACGCCAGGCGGTCGCGCAGCCTGGGCCATGGGCATTGTACAGACTAGTGACCTGACTTAAACATACTAAAACATACTAATGCATAATAGGATATAACATGATATAACAAATACAACTATAATAAAATATAATAGGTCATATTAGTACAGTCAGTGCAGAATAGGTGCAGAGAACAGTTAATTGCAGTGCAGACATGCACAGATACGCGCAATTCATCAAGTGGTAGAGTATTGCTGTAGAGTACATTACAGTGCACTACAACGCCACTGTTGATCAATTGAGTACATGCAGCGGGCATGTTGAAAGAATTTACTGTAGATTTTAATATTGGCGCCGGGGATTCTCCCCCAATGGAAAAGTCTCAAGCAATCCAGCTAGAGAGAAGGCTTTGAGACACGCATCAGCTGGGCAGCCCCCAAAAAAATGAAAATTTCAAGAGGTGTTACAATGTGTTACACTAACATGTCTCAACGAACGCCAAAACCATAGCCGCGAAAGCTTCGCCAGACATTTCGCGAAGAATTGTCTTCACCAAAGCCGCACGGAAGGAAACACAAGTGAATATACCAATCCACAGAATCAAGCACTGCGAAAGTGAATTTCAATCACATGGATGCCACTGAAGTGAACACGCACACTGCGACAGTGTCGTGAAAAGGATGGCGAGAGAGGAGCGAATAGAACGAAAGATACAAATAGATACAAACAGATACCAAAAGACACAAAAAGATACAAAAAGTGTGAAGGTTTTGGAACAGCTCAGGTGTTTCCAAGTTTTGCTTTGCCATGGTTACCAAGCTCGACCAAGCTACTCTGGTTGGATCGTAGGGAGAAGATGGGAGAAGATGGGAGAAGAACTAAACGCGTAGAGTTGGTTCGGCATAAGCGGCACTTGTGCCGCTTGTGCTGCTTTTGCATTGCACACTCGGGATTGGCAAGGGCTTGAACCACTGGACATCGCAGCAATTATCAAAGAGAATCTATGAACATGTGCCATGTCAAAGTGTGCTTTATTTTTGTGAATATTTCGCTGGACCAGTGGTGTTTGACAACCGTATTTGACAAGAGTGCCTGACAAGACAAGAGAGTGTCTGATAAGACAAGACTGTGTTTGACAAAAGAGCTCACTGTCCAACGTCCTGCAAACTGTCTTAAAGCGAGTGTGTCTCATTAGAGCGTCTATAAGAATGGTCTTGAAAGATCTTGAAAGAGTATCCAACTCTTTCATTCACTGTTTGGAACTGCCTGGGGTCTCTTCTTGCGGTTTTCTTTCATCGATGCATGTGCTTTCTGTGCTCTTTCCATGTGCCTCTGGCCGTTTCTTTGTGTCCAAGCCCTGTGGCAGAGACTCACTTGGAAGTCTGCTCTGGTTTTAGGATGTTTTAGGAGACCAAGTGGCTTTGTTCAGCACATTGCATGCAATAGAATGCAATAGACAATGTTTGCTTTGCGTTCATGCCTTTTATGTCCTTTATATCCTTTCTTGCCTTGTTATGTTTGTTTTACGTTTTCTTATGACTTTTTTTATCTTTTTTTTGCATGTTAGTACCTTCTAGTTCCTTTCTTGTTATCTGTCCATCGGTCCCGTGGCTTTCAGCTGCCCTTCGCAGGCATTACAGACGCCCAGAGACACGAATACACCACTGTGCGAAACCAGGTGCCGTGACTGCAGATATCCATAGATATCCTATGTCAATCTACGTCATAGAAACGTGTCATACAAATACAATATACATACGTACGTACAGACATACATATGTACGTACATACATACATACGTACGTACGTACCTACATACATGCATGCATGCATACATACATAAATAAATACATGCATGCATGCATGCATACATACATACCTACGTACGTACGTACGTACTTACGTACCTACTTACATACATACATGCATACATGCATACATGCATACAATGCATACAATGCATACATGCATACATGCATACATGCATACAGTTCCATACAGACAGTTACAGACAGTTACAGACAGTTACAGACAGTTACATACAGTTACATACATACAGTTACATACATACAGTTACATACATACAGCTACATGTTACACGCATGCCATGCATGCATGCATGCATACATATATATATATATATATACATAGTATATGTGCAGAAATTGCAGGTTGCATCGTGTTGCATCGTTTTCATGAAACACAACCAGTAGAACCACTACAGAGCATGGAGAGCAACAGATTCCAAAACAACATCAAAGAACATCAAAGAACCACAACTGAGACAAACCTGGTACTCGTGTGGCAGGCTCTGCGCAGTGGTTTTCTTCAATACTAACCGCCTTGTTTGATTGTTCTTGACTTCAAGTGTGAGACGATCAGAATTTGTGTCCAACAAGTCCAAGATCATCATATCGGACCTTTACCTGTTGTGTTTGTGTCGACTCGATGTTGCCGCTCTTTGGCTGAGGCTGACGCCTATTCCCAGAAAGAGATGTGGGAGATTTTCCAAAAATACGACTTTCAGCTCAACTGAGAACATGCTGAATATGCTGATCATATCTCACTTATCTATTGCCCAGCTTGCGAATTCGAGATCGAGGCAAATTGAACGTGTCTTTTGATAAACGATTCCACTATTCCAAAGTCCGATTTGCCATTCCCGTTCCAGCTCAATGGGCCCCGTCTAGCTCAACAATGTGTTTTTCTGAGCCAGCACGGGGGGTCTGGCCTAGCACGGTGCTGCTTCAACAAGTCCGCACACCATTGCTTTTAGTCTCTGAAAGCAATTTAACACATTCTGCCGCCAGCTCAGCGACACGTTGCGGGCTCAAATTTTGAGCCGGTAACATGTTTCAAGTATGATCATGTACAGGCAATGGCATGCTGAGTCAAAGGACCCTTACCCAGTACCATCATGCCATCCAGTGCCGATATATGGCTAGCCATATGCCGATATACTGCAGTGATTTTATGGGAGAACATCAGTCCTTTGTCCGAGGCAATCAAAGATGGGAGGTCCAGCCATTGTCCAACTGCAAACATTTTGAACATTTGAGAACTAAGATGAACTAAGGAGATCAAGTCACCTGAGACTGGCAATGACTTGAGCGAGCCATACGAGTTCAACTTGATGTTTCCAACACCTATTGGTCCAGGAGGCTATTTGCAGGGATACTTGCGGCCAGAAACAGCTCAAGGCATTTTCTTGAATTACAAGCAACTCTGATTTGCAGCAATGTATACAGATTGTTCCCGTTGCCACTCTACGCCAAGTGCAATACAGGCATAACATCTGACATCATCTGACATATTCTAAAGTTCACCACTTGGAAAAGATATGAAAAGCATTGAAAAGCTATGTTCAAATGCCGAGGTATTGCTTGGAGCAGAACTCTAACCGATTGCCTTTCGGAGTAGCGCAAGTGGGTCGCTCATTTCGCAATGAGATTGCACCTCGAGCGGGCCTAACTCGTCAGAGAGAGTTCACTCAGGCAGAAATCGAATACTTCGTCAATCCAAAGCAGAAGGTGGGAATCGCTGGGAAGTTGAATAAAAAAACCAATTGCTTTGTTTTGATTTATTTACATACATATGTATACATATATATATATATATATATTAAAGATTCAGATGATAAAAGATTGGACAAACCTACTGAAACTTGCAACGATCAACGCAGGTACCCACCTTTCACAATCAGGGCGGAATGAAACCAGCCTTCCACTTGAGCCTGCAATCCCTGATGAGGATCATCCCAAATTTGCATCAGTGGAGAGTACAGGGCTTATTCTATTCCATGCAGATGCACAGCTGAATGCGAAAGACCCTGTCAAAATGACAGTTGGCGAAGCAGTGCGTTCTGGTCTCATCAATAATGAGACCCTGGGCTATTTTATCGTTAAGACGTGGCAGTTTCTGGTCAGCATTGGCTTGAAGAAGGACCCTTGTGTGAACGTTTGTTAGACACATGAACCTCAAGAAAACTGGGCAAAAGTATGCAAAAGCCATCTCTTGTTATACTGGAAAACTCAGTATATCATATATCTCCAAGTTTGTTTTGCTTAAGGGGATCTGTTTGGGCCTTGAATTCAGGAGGCTTTGATACAAGCTGAAGACACGCATAGTAAGGTAGCTAGCTGAAGTCATTGTTTGGTTTCTTTACAATTCTTTACAGAAATCTGAGATTCTTCACGCAAAATCCACCTTCCCCTTTCCATTCTTTTAGCTTCGTTCACCCTTGCAACTCAAATGTTGCATTTTGATGTCCTGTTCCAGGAGTACATTCGGTTCCGCCAGCATTTGCCCACAGAGATGGCACACTATGCCTGTGATTGCTGGGATGCTGAAATTTTCGGATCCTACGGGTGGTTGGAGTGCGTTGGCATTGCAGATCGCTCTGCCTTTGATCTGACTGCACACGCAAATGCAGCGAAATGTGACTTGCAGTACAAGGAGACGAGCTATGAGACTCGGAGACGAGCTTTGTGTAGGCAGTGTAAGGAGGTCGAACAGATCAGATAAAGAGCCAACGGCCTGTCGGGCGGTCCGCATTAGCCATGGCATACACAGTCACATAGATATATAGTGTAAGTGTATATAAATATGTCAATGCCCGTACGAAGGATGAAGCTGATGGCACAAAATCACGCATTGATGGGTTAAAGTAGGATTTCACAAGTCCCATGAAATCTCAATCACACAGACACGCACATGTTTCACATGTTGATTTTTCTGTTGAGGAAATAATGGTTTCTCCCTGACTCAGTCGACGCTCTGCTCAATTGGAGTCCAGGGGACGACGGTAGTAATCCGGTACACTGCAGGACAATTTTGCAATTTGAATATTTTGAATGTTTTGTAGCTACTACTGTGCTACTTACTACACACATGGCAGGAGTCCTTGGAGAAGCCATTCGAACGAGAAGTCTTGATCCTCACCAAAAAGTCGGGCGTGGATATCATGAAAGCCTTCAAGAAGGATGGAAAGATGGTGAAGGAATCCTGCGCAACGATCAACCAACCTCTCTTTTTGTTTGCAGTGTTTTCCCCAAAAGGTAGTTTGCCAACAGTTTGTTGAGTTCCTGGTTTCTGTTTTGCTTGTTTGTTATGTTTCTTGTGTTTGTTTGGTTTGCTTTGTTTTTTGTTTGTTTTGCTTCTTTTGTTGTTTGTTTGTTTTGTTTACTTGTTTCTTTGTTTCCTTGTTTTTTCGTGGTTGTGGTTGTGGTTGTTGTTGTGGTGATGTTGTGTGTTGGTGTGGGTGTGGGTGTGGGTGTGGGTGTTGGTGGTGGTGGTGGTGGTGGTGGTGGTGGTGGTGGTGGTGGTGGTGGTGGTGGTGGTGGTGGTGGTGGTGGTGGTGGGGGTGGTGGTGGGNTGGTGGTGGTGGTGGTGGTGGTGGTGGTGGTGGTGGTGGTGGTGGTGGTGGTGGTGGTGGTGGTGGTGGTGGTCGTGGTGGTCTTCCTCGTCAAATTTTACAGTTGTTAAGCCTGCAGCTCGTGCATCCCATGGACTTTGCAGTAGACTTTCCATTGGTGGATGTTCTGAGGAATTCATCGAGGCACAACCCCAAGAGGAGCTGGAGTGCATAGCCAAGAAGCTCGAGAAGGGTGATGCCGAAGTCCAGGTGGATGGCCGAAGCTTCACTTTGACCAAAGGACTTGCTGTCTTCGAAAGGAAAAAAGAGAAGGCAGGACCAGGACAAACAAATGATTGAACATGTCATCAGTTGTCACGTATGCATACTTACGCAACATTAGCACTGATCCTTTCAAAAACACGTATCTATGGGGTGTAACGGCCTCACCTTCACATTAGAGACCATTTGTGACTTTTCTTCATTCTTCTTCTGAAGGCGACCGGGACACTGTAACTAGTAACGGTCATTCCTTTTCAGTGTCCCGCGCCTCTCGAAACCTCTGTTATTTTTCTTTATCTTCGTGGCAGTGGCTGTCGTGCAGGTCACCGTGAATGCTTTCACTCCCGGGGTGATTGAGCCATCCTTTGGAATCGACCGTATTTTTTCAATGCTACTTGAGTTTCTTGGCAGAAAAGGATAGGAACGATAGGCAATATTTTTTGCTGAAACTGTACTGTAAGATTTATGTGAAGGGGTGCGGATCTGATCTTGTGGCAAGAATCCTGGATAAGCGTGTGTTTTTTGCTGCATGCATGACATACCTGTAGCCACTTGAATCACCTGTCCACCCTGACTCTCCCCTCTGCACTTTTCTCAGTGGAGCTAGAAAAATGTTTGAGAAAACCAATCTACTGTCACGAAACATGAGACAATACTGCGACAAAACATCGACAATCCCACCCATTTTTATTCTGTTCTCTGATTCCTCCATCCGCCGCCCTCCCAAGGCATGTCTACAGCGCCCGGCCGAAGGATGACAAGGAAGACGACAAGCAAACCAGGGGCGTGCTGTCTTTTGCTGCCTCATCCGCCCCCTACAAGTGCTGTGGCACGCATTGGCAAGTGATTCAACTGGAGAGTCCTTTGAGTTGTAGCAGACATGGCTTTGAACTTGAAAAAAATGCGCCCTCTGCTTAGGATACTTGCACTATCTTGCACCTATTTCGCGTCTTACTTTGGTCAAGAAGTGGCCGTTTTTTTTCCCACAGCCAGTGCTGCTTTCAGGTGCGTAATCCTTCCATTGGATCAACGAATTGCGCGGGACAAGCGGTACCTTCAAATGCTAGATTCATTTACGATGCTTGCCATCGATGTTAAGATGTAAACATAGAATGACATAGACCCATAAATGTATGTCGTATATGTTTGTAGAATTATATATAATCATATACACATGAATGAAGTACATACGATGCATTGATTGTATTGCTGAGGGCAGAATCGAATATGATCAATGAAGAAAATCAGGTGATATGCATGAAGCACGCCGAATCTCATTTGTTGTTGTCAAAGACTTAACTTAGGAGAGAGCTTTGCGAGCAGGGCTTGTCCTTCACGAGTGATGAGAGCAATGCGACCATCGGCAGGAGGTGCATTCATCGCTACTTTCATTTTCATTTCGCAGCATGTGTTTGTTCATTCTCTTGGGGTCTTCAAAGAAACAACGCTTTCGTGTTGTTGCTGTATTTTGAAGATTGCCACACATACACATACCCATGAATGCCTCCTTGCTGCTGGGGCAGGGTAGTCTTCAGTCCAGCCTTGGTTGCAGTCCTCGACTGTGTAAGATGGTTGAGTCATACCTGATGGTAGACCTGACGATCCACTTCCACCTTTGTGGACTTGCCATAGCAGAGATTTCCCAAGATTAAACTGTCCGCACAGCGCGACACACAGAGACATATATAAATCTGCGCCAGATATGCCCGGAATGACGAGCTTGGCGTGCCGTTCGCAGTGACCTTTGATTTTGAGACCATGGAGGTGCACCTCCATGCGCTGCTTGCGACTTCCCATGGAAGATCCTTCCAGGGCCTTCCAATGACTTCAAATGATCATATTTTGCAAGTGTCAATTCAATGAAACTGCATTGCAGCATTTGCAGCACGATTTCAGACGAGTAATGTTGACTTCTACCCGAGTAACCCGTGTTTGCGTGGTACATGTTTTTGTGTCCCCACAACCTGGCAAAACTAGCTCCTTTCGGCATACGGTACTCAGTACAACTTGTACAACGGGTCTAGCAACCGTCCAGTACATTCTAGTTTACGCAGGTCAGGTACTGATGTTACCAATTCCAAACAAGTTCAAACAATTCCAAACCTGCCAGCCAAACGCTTGTTGACCTGGAGGATAGCAGTGTAACCCTACGTGAACGGGATACAATGTGGCAGATTCGACTGCCCTTGTCGGTATTGGGGGAGCTCTTGCGGTGCCTTTGCAAGGGCAGTGAGTCCTGGCAGTCCGCCTTCCAACGCTTCCCACACAAAAAGAGCCTTGACGGGGAAAGGACAAGGGTTGATTAGAATCCAACCGCATCAAATATATGGGGACTATTTGCTTCGTTTTGCTATGAACCTGAAGTGCTGGATCTTCATAGGGTTCACGGAGAACTAATTATTCTGGTTTACTTGTTTGGCCAGGCTATGTTTCTGTTATATATATATATAGATTCTGTTAGTGCATGTGTCACCCGACCTTTGGTTGGTGAAGCACAGGATGTCACGAATGCAATGCGGGACCCCGTCCGCTCTGATCACAGCCACACAAGGGAAAGGTCTCACTGTAGTCTCACTCACACAAGCCTGGTGAAGTTAGCAACTGTGCAAAAATATCGCCCGAAGCAAAAGGCAAACGATACAATGCGGCAGATACTTTGCATTTGAATGCAATTGATACTTCACAATTCTAGGCAAAGAATTGGGCTACGTGACTCAGTACGCAGCAGAGGCAAAAGACGAGGAGTAGACCAGGAGGGTCTTCCCATCTTGAAGACGAACATATTTCAAACATTTTCAAACATGTTCATTCTCAACAGATGTTGTTTTTGCTGGTGGCAGGGTGAAAACCGAGCGCAGGTTTTGCACTTTTTTTCGTCAATGTTAGAGTAACTCGCGCCGCAAAACCATTGCGTTCAATGTTGCTACGTTGAAGATGGGTGGGTGGGGCGGGGTGGAGTGATGGGGGGGTCCAGTCCATCAAGACACGTTTCGCAACATTAAACTAAACGTAATCCATCGTAATCCTATTTTTTGGTAAAACCGCGATACCAAATCTATTGGAAAACGCAATTTGACATTAAGCGTCTGAAATTCACGTTCGATAAATACCCTACCGGGTTGTTTTCCATTTACATTTGAATCATAGAGCATGCCAAATGACATATATACATATACAGCCATTACATACGTAATTATATTCCGTGATACCACACGGTCTCCACAGCGCGTACTTGCACACTACACACATAATCATATATGTGCGTGTATAATTATATACATAATAGTCATATAATGTATACGTAAATACAGGCAGCATGCATTCTTTCATCAATACATAGATGCATAAACACGTAAATACATAGATATACATCAATGTGACTATTTGTGTATATCACGTGCGAAAAGCGCGCCCTTCGTGTTTCAAATGTTCACAGCAAGTCTATTGCTCGCCTCTTCGTGTAGCCCAAACTGACAACTTGCAAGGGGGAAAAGGTTCGCTAGGATGTTGGAGCTGTCAGCGACATCGAGCTGAGGAACAGCAATGAGGAGTTCAGGAAAGATTAGGCCGAGGTCCCTTAGACCTGCTGCTCGGACTTTCCCCAGTTTGTATCCAGAAATTGTTCTTGTCAGACATGTTCTTGCCTATTGCCAGTGTTCCTGTGCACTTCCAAGTATACTTGGTCGGATGAGAAAATTTTTGGCATGGCGATGATCTGCAATTTTTGCTAGGGACGTTGAGACTGCCGATCGACTATTGGACAGGCAGCGGCACAAATGCTGGGGTCGTTAAGACCTGCTGCTGGAGTCGCAAAAGATCTTGCACGCAGCGCAGTCTTGTGACAACTTGACCGAACAGACAACTTAATGCTTATCAATGACCGCGTTACAGGTAGCTACAAATTATACAAATTCAAGGTATGGCTGGTTTTGCCCAGGCTAGATATGTTCACTACCTATGTTCACTCTCTCGTTTCAGTGCTACATGGCACACACTGATAAGGTCAGCAGAGGTTTTAGTCACATGAATGCTTTCTATCAGTATATATTTCTGGCAACCGTTTTGTTCTCCAGACTCTCAAGGTGCCTACTGAATACTCTGTAAACATTCAATCAAGTGGATCGAGCGCTTGTGTGGTTGGGGCATGTAGGGGTCAGCAGTTGTAAGATCGGCGTTTGAAGTGGTTTGATGTGCTTTGTTGATGATTGACAAAGCATCTTGGCAGGTGCTTTTGTCTGGCATGGAGCAGGCCATTGCAGATGCCTGAGCTCGCATTGGTAGTCGGAGAAAGACATGAATTTGCTTCGAGGTTTTCGAGCGCATTGGCACAGAGTTGCCATACTTAGTGCGCTTCATGCAGTGGAAAGATGGGGAAAGGCCATTGTATAAATGTTGCGCTAGGCTAATCGCCTAAGAGAGGTGTGTGATCTAGTAAGGCTGCCTTAGGCTTCAGGACACAAGCAGACTATAACAAATTGATGCAAGTAGATTATAAACATATCTTAGTACCTCCATATCTCTTGATATCTACGCATTCTTTCGTTGTTTATCATTATTCATCTAGTTCCTTTTTGCTGTAAGCTTAATTCCGGCCATATTTTCCATTCCTCTCTCTCCCTGTCCCTCCATACTGAGGTTTGTACGGCGCTAGACCAACCAGGCAAGACCGCCGATTTGGACTGGTTGGCAAAATCCATTCTATGATGATCTTTTGGTTTGCATAGCTGCAGATCTTGAATTCAAAAAGATTCAAAAAGAATGTCATGACACAAAGACTCGCAAAGACGCATTCCCGAAAAGGCATTGGTGTTTGGACCCACAGCGCAAGAACGCTAAATACTGCCTCAAAGTGTTACAGATGACTCGTTCTACTGTAGGTATATATTGTATTTGACTACGCTCAACCAAGCTTGCTGGAGAAGTGGGTACTTGTCGGATTCTGATTTGAAACCGAAGGCGATGTTTCGCAGCAAGAGTTCAGAGAATAGATTCTGATAGAATGTTGTTTGTGCAGTTTGTGCATGTTTTTTCATATGCAGGTACTTCGAACATCTTACAAGTTCAATGGCTCTCAGTCTTAATTACACTGATGTCAGAGTGTTAGGCAGCGATGCGAAGCCAAAGGCATGGGTTGACAGTGTAGCTAGCAGGGGCATGAACATGGTCATACTGGATTTGAAACGACGGATTTCATGTATGTTCCGAGTGCACCCCTACATTATCTCACTTCCTAATCAGTATCATTCCTTTCACAAAGAGGAAGAAAGCAGTGGCAGTTGATGGCAGATGAAATTGTTGAGAGCCACATGCCTTGAATTCGGGAAAGGTCTTAATTGCTCGATATTTATTTGGGACAATGAGACTCTCTCGCAACAGATTTCTGGTGTCATATCTCTATGTCAATTCACTATGTTCTGCCTTACCAAGTTTGATTCTGGAAGTCTTGTAAAAAGACTAAAAAGGATAGAGGACCAATGAAGACCATAGATATACCGCAGATATCCAGTGTGTTCGGCATTGGGGTCCGTAACCGTAAATTCGCCGATACGCCGTTGCGCCGATCGATACGCAATTGCACCGATCGCAGAGTTTGCCGTGCCTTGTAACCAACCCTAAATATACCCTAAACCAACCCTAAACAAACCCTAAACCAACCTTACACAAACCCTCAACAAACCCCTAACAAACCCTAAACAAACCCTAAACCAAGCCCAAGCCCTAAATAAACCGCATTCAGTGTATCGGCGTATCGGTGTATCGGTGCGCGCACGGCAATCGGTGTATCGGTGCATCAGTGCGAAAAACGTTTAGCGGACGGACCCCAATCCCGAACGCTATGCAGATATCCACAGATATCCACGGATATTGGGCCTCTGTGGGCTACTGGCCCCAAGAGATCCGCACTGATGGTGGACAGGTGTTGCTCAGAAGATACAGAATAAGCATGCAGAAGTCGGGCTCTAGGTGCGGCAGTTTGCGCCAGTTGTCCTTCAGTACGTAATTTGATTTCTGGATTGTGAAATGACGTTAAAAGGAAAGCCAAGCTCACAGTAGATAAGTCCATACATGTAAAGAAGATACAAAAACGACCGATGACAAAGACAGTAAATCCACCTTTGATTTTGTCAATGTCGTGTTTATAGATTCGGATAGAGACTGAAGCATGTCTAGGAGTTTAGGGGTGAGTGAGCGCAGTTTGCAAGTATTGCACAAAAGTAATTGGCAAAAAGATGCAAAGAGCACTTGTAGCTTGAAGGACACCCAGAAACTGGACTGCCCAGAGGTGAAATAAGGTGTTGAGGTTTAGAAGCTGATGTGTATCCGACGTTGCACAAAAAGAAACTCTTCAGCTGCCAGTCGTAGCACTTTGTTGAGATTCCGAAGGACAGAATGCATAGAGCGCTTAGAGCGCATAGCCGCATAGAGTCTTGTTCCCGTATTTTCTTCAAGCTTTCGAAACATGCAAAGCCATGGAGTAGGAAGGCAACAGGGCGAATCCACTCAGCTGGGATCCACGTCCCAGACAGCATGACATGCATTGGTGCATTATGGTGCATTGATGTGCATCGCATGCATTCCAGTGATCCTAACGAAGCCAAGCAATGTTGCAACGCCAGTTTGCCTCGAGTGGAACTTGAAGAGCTCGGACCTTCCATGTCGTTGACATTGGACCGGACCAGGCGGGCTGGGCGGAAACAAGAGAAAGTCATGTGAGGCCTCGTTTGTTGGTCATGTTGATGTGGAGTGAGTAATGAGATGTAATGAGTAACATGAAAAATGAATGGATATGTTAAAATGAATCAACTTGATCTTCAACTTGAATCAACTTTGCTAGAATGTACCAAAAGAAAAGAGAGATAAAGAGAGCACTTGTACAGAGTTGTGCCTTGCGTGGCCCTCCGCACCCTCCCCTTCTTGCCAGAGCACAAGCTCGTTGCAGGGATCCAGACAAGGACAGGTGGAAGCAATCCATCAAGGTGCCCAAGGCGGCCAAGCCCAAGAAGGCCTGGGGCATCCTGGGGCATCCTGGGGCATCGTGGGGCACAGAGGCGAAATGAGGCGAAATGAGGCGAATCCAGTAGTTTCAGTGGCAACTACAGTGGCAACTACAAGGCAGCTTCCGCAATGATTCAGGCAGATAGACATACAATGATAGGTAATGATACACAATGATAGACATAGACTCGCATGACGCAGCTGCAACATGTCCATGGCATCTCATGGCGATACATGAACAACCAGACATTCTAGTTGCAACAAACGCGATGTAGACTACTGAGCGTGGATGAGCTCAATCTCTTGGTGCGTTCCAGATCTCAAGTGCATCTCATTCCGCCAACAGCACATCTTTGCCATTGCCTACCTGTTCTGTTTCTCTTCCCGTTCATCCTCACCTGACCGGAGGTAACTATAATAAGGTGGGATAGAGAGGAGAGAGAGAGAGAGAGAGAGAGAGAGAGAGACAGACAGACAGAAAGAACGAAGGAAGGAAGGAAGGAAAGAAAGAAAAAAAGAGAGAGAGAGAGAGACAGATTGAGTCAGGCTACGCACATTTCCATGTCTCTGTTTGCGTTTTTTTTGTATATCAGGCCTGATACATACAGAGTGTATACATTGGAGTACAAGTTCAGAGCAGTTCAGAGTGTTGTATCCCGAATTCACTTTTTCAGGAACGAGCTTCTCAGCCGACACGGAGCCCCTGGTTTGCTTCCTTCTGGTGGAATCTATCCAATCGGTGTATAGTCAGGAGAGTGGCTTGAAACCATTTGAAACCTAGCTCTATTATGCTCTACTCTGGTTCAAGTGTATGAACAATGGGAATGTACGAACACTTCCGAGTTGTCCTCAGTGCAAGACTGCGGATCCGATAGGTGAAGAACGTGAAGACAACGGAGATGGGCAAGACCGTTGGCAAGTTCCACTTAGGCAAGTTCAACTGATTCCAAGTGCCAACCAACACCGCATGTAGCAGATACATGGATCGTGATCATTCATCATCAGTTTTGGTGCTTTGCTCGGTTAGCTTCGTATGCTGTTTAGATTTGTTTAGCTGTTTACAGTATTCCTTTGTACCTAGTGCAGTGAGAGAGTTGGAACTTGCATTGGTGGCACCAGTGATCTTGAGTGCACCTCCACACATCCCTGCAACGCTCAATATCAAGAAGATTTCAGAAGATTCAAGAAGTAGACTCAGTAGACTCAGGCTAAACAGATCTAAACAGATCTAAACACAGGCTAAACGGGCGGCTTGGGTGTTTGGGGACAGGGTCGACAGGGTCTTCTTGGAAGGGTCTCAGGCAATCCATTCTGCCCTCAGAAACGTCAAACCAACCGTGACCAACCGTAACCAACCCTTGCATTCATTGCATTCTTAGTACCCCGCTCAGCACGACGATCTGTCCAGGCAAGCAAGACTTCCATCAGATCCACACTGTTCATCACGGTGCCTCAGTTGAAAAATGTCTGTGTTTGGATCAGCACATACTGTATTATTTACAGATGACCTCCAGATGACCTATGATGGCCTTTCAACTGTTTTGAACTGAGTCGCAACCCTGAGCAAAGAAGCTCTTCAAACCAGTGATGCCTGCTGATGTTGGCTGAGACTATCTCTGATACCCCACCAATTCATCAAGATATCCATCCACATCCATTGTCACATCATAGCACATCCCGCGTTCTTGAGGTGCCAGCAAAAAGAAGAAGTTGGCTGCGTCGGGCAAAGACACAACTGTCGAAAAACCAAACGAAGGTGCACAGCTTTGCACAGCTCAGCCGAAGGGGGGGGCCATGGACTGTCAGATCGGTCTAGAGGCTTCGGCTTTTACTGATTTTGATTTCCCCCAGCTTGAAAATGCTTGAAATAGAGTCTGTCAAAGGAGATGACATGTGTTGCACATGCAAGCGCCTTTGCCAAATTTGGCTTGATGGAACGCCTTGAATTATGCATGAATGCAGTATATATGGCATGCATATTCCAGCGGCACAACTTCTTCAACTTCTGCCTCGTAAACTATCACAATCAGAACTGTGACTAGGTGGTAGTCCTGCTGCAGTTGAACCTTGAGAGATAAAGTCCGTCTCACGGTTGAGGACCCTCAGCCAGTTGATTTGTCTCACCAACCAAGATTCAATATCATCTTATCCTATATTATATGATATTATATAGATGTTTAATGACTTCTAATTTATATATATATATATAGCTAATTATATCAAACTATCATGATTATCATATTAAACGAGTTTGCATTGATGAAGAAATTAAATCATACAACATGGAATCATTGGGACCCTTTTATCCATGAATGGGAACCTATGAGTTGGAGCATCTTTGATCGAATTGGGTAGGCTCATTGGCTCATTCACTTGTTGAGACATGTTAGGATCCCCAAGCCTTCTCAGGAGCATATTTTTTTGGCTTTACCCCGAATTTTACCCGAAGGAAAGACCTCTCTGTCTATAGCAGTTGGCTGCGTGCAATAAGCGGCAGCTTAGACTTCCTGAGCCACGTCCCGCATGCAGAAACAGCTGGGCCAACTTGACACACACACCGAGAATTGTTTTGAATATATGAGATTTTACTAGTATGATTTAGTATACTATAATATACTATTCTTATCTCTTGTTGGAATCTCTGGTGCCTCGTGAGTAGTTTGTGTGCTCTGCAATTCTGGACGGTGGCTTGCATGCGTATCAATCGCATAACCGTAGCCACCTTGCTTTTTTTGCTGACAATTCACCACAAGACAGGCCTACGGTTGAGTATGTATGACACAGTATGTATGTGTTCATGGATTACCGTAATTGTGCCGCACACTCCTTACAAGATCTTACAAGCATTTCATTTCCTGGTCACGGCTGTTATGCTCTTGGCTTGAGTCGGAAGCATCGCCACGGTGCTGCCGGGAGGGCGGAGCTGTTGGGGTTTCGGCGGTGATGCCAAAAGGCTCCAGCAGCTCAAGCCACTTGCTGAATCCAAACACTTTGCAGTTCATTCCACTGGTCCACATTTTCTATCATACTCTATAAATATATATATATATATACATATAGATATATATATATATACACCTCACATGTATTTACATATAATATAAAGCCCGCATTATTCCAGGCAGATTGATACACTCAATATGGTTCAACCAATTTTTTTGGACCACACTTGGACATCCGTGGACAAGCCTGGACGCAGTATGGAAAGATTGCTAAGATGAGAAGGCACCAGCTTTTGAGCTACAGACCTCCTTCATCCTCCTTCAGGTTCTGTTATACCCAATGACAATGGGGACTTCTTGGCAAACCTTCTGCTGGCTGTTGCGTTTTACAGTTTTACAGTTTGACAGATGTTCCTGAAAATATTCAGTACTGGACAGATCTGGACAGTCAAATGTGATTGCAAAATGTATACATTGTACGCTATCAATAAACATACATACATATATAATATGGCGTATACACTCATATGCGGAATATTACTGTATGATATGAAACAATACATAGAAAAATATAGAAAAAATATATATATATATACACACAATGTATGTGTATATGTATATATAGATATATACATGTACGTATGTATGTTCATACCATGGTAGTTTGGAGCGTCAGTCATAAGGCCATGTCCCCATCATCACGGTGGAGCTGGGCCGCGAGCGCGCTTGCTCTGGCCCAGTGCCGACAGGGCGAATCAGGTGGGAGTTGACAGTTGAAAAACTTTATAATATACAAACTTGGAAATATACAGTGACATGGCCTCAGGTCTTCTAAGAACACCTGCAACAGTACGCCTTGGCGCATCACTTGCTTCCAATATCTTGCCATGGTTGCCCCTCTCCGCCATGTACGACTGTCTGTGTCTAGCAAGGAAAAAAACTCTCGCAAACACCTTCTTGGTGTCGGCGCCTGTAAGGGCCGGCGCTGTTGTTGACAATCAACATGCTATAGTGGATATGCTGTCATTTGATACTGCGCGCTACGCGATGAGGGTGGGGTGGGGTGGGGCAATAACGTCACTTTCATTGCGTGCTCTACGGATGCTACGTTGATCAGCACATGCTTATATGGATGGGGGTGGGGTGGGGTGGGCAATAACGTCGTTTGCATTGCATGCTCTACGGATGGTACGTTGATCAGGGCATGTTTATATAGGGAAGTTACGCTGTCAGCACCTTTGCACGCTAAGGGATGCTACGCTGTCACCACTTGTGCATGTTACGGATGCTATGCTGTCTCCATCTGTGCATATGACGGATGCTGCGCTTTCACCACTTCGTGCGGTTGGAGCGGGCTGGGGCGTGCATCTTACTGTGGGTGTCGCCACGTCACAGGAAAAACCCTTCGCAGGAGCTTTCGGGAATAACCCATTACACAGAGAAAAGTGGTAGAAGGACTTGTTGTTTTAAAGAAGAATATGGTTTGAACCTGCCGGAGACGTGTCAAACCGTCTTTGTCCAAGTTGAACAGTACCCAAACCCTTGACCGCGCATGGGACTTTTGCAAACAAAGCAGCCCAGGCCGCTGTTTAGTCGCAAAGGAGCCGTGTCAGGACTGTTGGATGCCTATGTACATGCATGGTGGTGGAGACATCATCACGAAGGCAAAGACATCCTGACATTGCTTGGACAACTCTGCTCTGCAAAAGATGCAGAGTGACCTTTCCAAAGACAGGGAAAAATGTAAACAGATGCTGCGTTGCAGGATGGGTGATGCGAAGTTGTTGACAGACGAAACACCAGTATAACCGCTATTTGCAACGAATTCTGACCATAGAAACTTTTTCTTTGCAGCTTCAGCTCCAGAATTTACATTTTGTGCCAGCGAAATGCTAAAACTTGAGCAAAATTCACGACCCTTACAGTACGAAAGCAACAGTGAGTTGCACAACTTCCAGATGCAAACGTGGAAAGAATGCAAAAACCAATGATAAAGACATTCAACCCCGCGGGCCTCGTACAGGCGCCGCCACCATGTTTTTGGACCCTAGAAAATCGTCGCCTTGTGGTCTCAAAAACACGACCGCGCTCATTGCAGCAGACACTGCGAGCGCCAAATCTGGGCCCCAATTCTGGGGCCAACAAAGCCGTTGTTGCATGGCGCAAACTTGTGCTGCTCGGGGCTTTCTTTCGCATAGCGCCGTGACTCCAAAGTTTCTTTCTGTCTCAGATTTCCATTAAAAGTTTGATAGCTTCTTGCACGCACTCCCGCGCACACACATCGAGGGTCCTTCTTGGCGGGCCCAAGATAGCTTCTTTTCTTGCCGCCCTGCACCACTGGTACCGGGCAGCCCCTAAAAAACCCATCTGCATCCTGTGCACAATATATGAGCAGCCAAGAATGCGCCAACGGCCCCAGTACAAAAACCACACATTTCCTTGGGTGCAGCAAGGGTTGCGGCCCTGTTGCGGCCCTGCTTCGTTCATGAACAGAGCCTGACTTGGGCGGCTTCTGGGTAGCATTGTTTTCCTGGGCTTCTCCAAACCGGTTCTTCACGTGCCCATCTACCTTCACGTTGTCACTTCTTACTGTTGGGCCCTTTTCAGATTCAGTGCGTGCAAGGCGGCTTTGAAAATGGAGCGTCAAATTCAAGCAAAAAGTGTTTCTTTGAACGGGGCCCATATACGCATATATGTACCTATACATACATACATACATACATACATACATACATACATACATACATACATACATACATACATACACACACACACATACATACACACACACATACATACACACGCACATACATACACAGACAGACAGACAGACACAGACAGACACAGACAGACAGACAGACAGACAGACGAACAGACAGACAGACAGACACACAGACAGACAGACAGACAGACAGACAGACAGACAGACAGACAGACAGACAGACAGACAGACAGACAGACAGACAGACAGACAGACAGACAGACAGACAGACAGACAGACAGACAGGAAGACGACATACATACATACATACATACATACATACATACATACATACATACATACATACATACATAAATACATACACACATACACACATACACACATACACACATACACACATACACACATACACACATATACATTTACATCTACAAATACATGTACGTTGTGCAAATACATTTGCATATACATACACATATACATATACATACACGTACACATACACATACATATACATACACACATATACATTTACATATACAAAGACAGGTACATACATATATACATACATATACATACAGGTGTTTGACTGTATTCTATATTTAAGCAAGTCTCCATTATCACTGGAAGGAGTGGGAAGCCCACATCCAGATACGTCCGGCATTTGCGTTTCTGTTCCTTCAGGCCATTCAGGCTCAAGCTTGGCGCGAAACAATGACTGAGACTGACATCTCTAGAGAGATTTGGGAAGTGTTTCAGTCAACGAGGACTATAAGGAGGAAGTGGTAGGATGTCATTGGGAAAACGATGCAGAGAACTTTCTCTACAGTTTGCCCGCATGCCCTGACTGCTGCTTTGATCTATCGTTGTCGAATGTCAGGAACATGTCCTAACACACAGGATCAACAGCGAGCTTGTGAGCGAAGGGTTTCGTTCGTTCATTCATTCATTCATTCATTCATTCATTCATTTATTCATTCATTCATTCATTCATTCATTCATTATATTCATTCGTTCGTTCGTTCATTTATTCGTTCATTTATTCGTTCATTCATTCGTTCAGTCAGTCAGTCAATCAGTCAGTCAGTCATTCATTCATTCATTCGTTCATGAATTCATTCATTCATTCGTTCATTCATTCATTCATTCATTCATTCATTCATTCATTCATTCATTCGTGCATTCATTATATATTCATTCATCCAGTGAGTGCGTGAGTGAGTGACTGAGTGAGTGAGCGAGCGAGTCAGTCAGTCACTCAGTCAGTCAGTCAATCAGTCAGTCAGTCAGTCAGCTATTCCAGCTTCTATGTCAAAACGAAAGTGTTGTTCAAATGATTCCTGGAATAATTTGTATATATCTCAATACCAATGTACCTGCAAAGGACTATCGTGGGACGATGTTCCACAAGATTGGTGAAGTCTCCAATTCCACTCAAATAACTCAGCATGCATTTGATTCAGCTAGATTCATCATATGCAGGACACGTAAGTGCTTTAAAACCGCCGCGCAATTCAGACCCCACTTGAAACGCTGTGCTGCACCGCACCAGGCCCCGGCCGGGCTTTGGTGGTGGCACATGGGGCACAGCCTTGGTGGAAGCACGTCGGCAACAAGCGGGGAGGCTAGGACTTGCTGTTGACAGATACCGATGAACATTCACGGTACATTCATGGTAAATTCGTTTATGAAATCCGTAAATTTTGGTCTGTATTCACCAAATACGAATGCACCACGTGTATCCATGTGTGGCTGTGTGGCTTTTGGCACTGCAGCTCGTGGAGACCTGAAAGCGTGCGCATTTTATTTATATAAATTTAGTTTGAAGATTTTGAAGTCAATGAGATGGCAGGTCGTCGAAGCCGTGCCGCCCCAGAGCTCGGAGAGAAGCTGACGCGAAGGAGATGAGGGGGAGGGATGTTGAATCACTGGATACATTTTGATACGGGGCCCCCATTTACATACGCGCTCATGCGTGCTGGTTTGTACTTTATAAGATCAGTATACACCCAGCTAGAAGACTTTGAATCTGGTGTGTCAATATTTATGGGAAATTTGGAGCCACAGAAAGAGGCAAGTCAAAACATGTTTTTCGTTTTTCTGTTTTCGTTTTCATCGCTTTTTCATTTTCATTTTCATTTTTTCATTGTCAAATGTTGTTTTCATTTTTGTTTTCGTATTTTTTCGTGTCTTTTTATCATTTTGTTTTGATTTTCAAGCTTGGTTATCATGTTTGTTTTCATTGTTTTTCGTTTTTTTCACTTTTTTCATTTCCAGATTTGGTTTTCATTTTTATTTTCATTTGTTTTTCGTTTTTGTTTTCATTTGGGGAAGTCCTTTGTATTCATTGGTGCCTATGGATGTCCAAGGTTTTAAACTTGCCAACGCACCAACCGCTCCCAGCTGCATTTTTTCATTGAAACATTTGTTGGCGCCATTTGCGTCCTGAGGCAAAGCTAAAAGGTCCCAAGATTTCAGGTCCAGGGTTCCAGGACCTAGGCTCCCAGATGTGGGCCGCGGTGGTGTCCAGCTACCACTCGGGTACCCGTCTAGGAGGTTTGCCCCATTTAGGGGCTCAAATGCCGAATCTTTCCAAAATCCCAAAAAACCTCAATAACTCGAGGTTTTTTTCATTTTTCATTTTTTTTTCGTTTTTTGTTCATGTTTTCTTCGTTGTTTTGTTTTCTTCATTGTTTTTTATTTTTCGTTGTTCTTTTTCATTTGGTCCTCGACTATTGGGTGTCAATCATCATTGGTTTTATCGTCTAGGGATCTGTTTCCGAAGATTCTTTCTGTGACGACGTTCGTATTTTTAGCTGTTTGTTTTCAATTCGGGTCTCTTGGCTCGGAAATTTGAACTTGTAATTCCTATGTATGCATTAATAAATGAAAAATTGTTCATGAATTTTTCATTGTGTCCATTTTTTTTCATCATGGAATGTTGTTCTCTCATGTTGAGTCCAATATTCCATGATACTAGCAAATGTTGAGGCAACTTTAATGAATAAAGCCGGAAAACAAGAAAAAAAGAAACCAAAACGAAAAAAAATGAAAACAACAATGAAGACCAAACCTGGACATGAAAAAAACATGAAAGAATAATGAACAAATCGGAAGTCAAAAATGAAAACCAAAACGGAAAAATGAAAAAAAACAAAACGAAAAAGATGAAGAAAGAACTAGTTTCAACTTTTCCAGTCTCCAGCTTCCCTCATAATATTACAATGTTGATGTTCTTTTCAAGGAGTGGTGTCCAGGTGTTTCTTTGCAATGTGTATTGGCAGGAGACTTCCGAGACAGGACTGGGCAGAGCGGGGCCACACCTGCCACATGTATCTTGGGCCGGTCTATTCTGTATCAGCCACTTAGGGCCATGTCAGGCGACTGTGGATGGAAGAAATCCTGCACCAGTTGGTAACTATTGGTAAATATGAAACACTGGAAA
>BGPT01002124.1:18589-36089 GCA_003297045.1 Symbiodinium sp. clade C Y103 | reverse complement strand
ATGGTTATCAAGAAACATTATCATCCATGATAGCTATGATTTCTTGAAGGGGGATATAAACCTAGAACGACTATTTCGCCTCCTTTACAACATATTCTCAAATAATAGACACCTCACCAACCATCCAGAAGGGTGGAAAATATTTATATGTGTAAAATATTTATATTACGTGTATATTTACTTCTTTATTTACATTTGTATATGAATAATTATGAATATATATATATATATCATCTTTATATACATACATACAAGTGTACAAAATTGTAAAACGCTGTCTTCAGATTTGCAATCCACAGTGCAACTGCAGTGCATGCCTAGGCCCAGCGGAAAGAGAAATTGCAAGCATTGAAAGACAAATGCGAAGCAGAAATGGGCACCTCAGTTCCAAAATTGCACGAAACCATTGGATGGCCAACTTTGGGGGATGTTTCCTGGATTTGCTGTCAGTTGTCTGCGAAGTGCGAAATGCAAATAACAAAAAGTTCTTTGACTAAGGCAAGTCACTCGCCCAACCATTCCCTAAGTCAAAACCTATAAGTTTTGCCTCACTCACGCACTTGCCTGCCCATTCACTCACCAATGCAGACTTAATAATAAGTCACCAGGTAGGTCATTGCCTGATGTACTAATTCTTATCTCGCTACTATCAATCTCATGGGCTAACTCATTGCTCAAACTCACGGGCCAACTCATCAGGTAACTCACTCAATATCTTTGTCAATACATGTCAATACCTACTTGCACGTATGCCCAGACAATCATTAGCATGCTACGCTGACACTTACACGGGAAGGACTAGGATGTGACAGACATGCTGTTTTATTCATGGGTTCGAGGTGAGTACGCCTCTCGCCCACCTTTCTGTTTTTTGTTTTGCGACTGACCCAGCAATCCAATCACTGACACAAACATGCAAGCATTAGCTGGCTCATTAAGTCATTGACTCATGCACCAATGACCCATTCGCTGAATCCAGAAAACATTAAATTCTAAAAGTCATCAAGCTATTCATTCGAAGACTCCGTTAATCATTTACGCTTCCGTATAGTGAACTGCTCATTCACTCATTCACTGAGCCAATCAGTTCCTCAAGCAAACAATCCACTTACCCATGCGAGAATCAGAGAGAATCGATAAGTCAATTGTTCAAGCACCCAGTCAAGATAGTACATATATTGCATGATTCGCTCACCGTGGTTAGCCTAGCTACCATATTATCTTCTTCTACATGTGGCCTTGCTTGGTTTACTTTTTAATGTTTTGTTTTTACAAGCAGGCTTGCCACTGAAAAAAAGCACACACTGTCCATACCAATGAATACTAGACATCTTTGTGTATGGTATATTTCAGTGGGCATATGTATGTACTGTATGTGTGTTTGTTTGTGTGGCAGTCTGTATGTGTGTCTGTGCATATGTGTGTATGTGTGTATGTGTGTATGTAATGTTGTGCAATGTTATGTAATGTTTTGTAATGTTATGCAGTGTTATGTAATGTTCTGTAATGTAAGTTATGCGTATGCAATTAATTTACTGTATGCACTGTATGTACTGTACGTACTGTGCGTACTGTATGTAATGTATGTAATGTACGTAATGTTATGAAAGGTTCTGCAAAGTTTTTCAAGGTTCTGTAAGGTTCTGAAATGTTATGGTACGTTATTTTATTGTATGTAATTACTGTTTTATGTTTTATGATGTTTTATGTTTTGTATGTGATGTACGTAATGTAGTGTAAAGTAATGTCATGTACTGTCATGTCAATGTAATGAAGATGAACTGGTCGAAGGAAGTTTGGACGTCAAACTTCCGACAATATGGACGGATGGAAAAGCCAAGATGGGAAGAGCCACAGAAGAGAGAAGCTCAGACATGAGAAAGTCAGAAGAGAGAAGATCAGACAGGAGAAAGTCAGAGGAGAGAAGATGCAGGTGCGCGAAAAGGTAGGAAAGTCGCGAAACACACGGTTTTTCCAATGTTTTGGCTCCAGAGGGTCGAAAAGTACGCTCGCTGGAGCGGTGCCTGCAGAGCCATCTGGGCAGATGAGGGATCAAAAATTGCGCGCCGTTGTGGCGCGAAGCAGTTTTGGAGTAAAAAGCTTTAAAAAACTGACGGTCTCGGACCATTTTTGGACGTTGAGATGTCGAAAAAATGCATGCCGTTGTGGCGCGAAGCACATTTCCAAGTCAAAAGTGTTAAAAACTGATGGGTTCGGAGCACTTTTTGGTTGAGATGTCGAAAAGTGCACGCCATTGTGACGCGAAGCACATTTCGAAGCCAAAATGCGCAAAACGCTTCAGCTTCGGAGCACTTTTAGCAGTTGAGATGAGGGCAGAGCGGTGATCGAGAGGGGCCGCTATTTGAAACATTAGATCTTCAGGTTTGCTAAGATCATTTTGCGTGACAGGTGCAGCACTTCGTAAAACCTGGCTTTTTCATGGCAAGCGCAGTACTTTAGAGTTAATTTTCGAATCGAAGGAAGCCTCCCAGAATTGCTTTGTTTTTGATGTTGCCAACTTCGAAAACTTTTGGATGTTGTCCATTTGGAAAATGGAGGAAGTCTTCAGAAAGCTTCGTTTCTCTACGGTCAGCTTCCAAATGTGAAGGAAGTCTCGCAGAAAAAGTGAAGGAAGTCTCGCAGAAAAGATTCGTGCTCAAGGCCGCAGAAAAGAGTGAAAGACAGAAAGATAGACAAGCAATAGACAAATTAATCGAAGGACGTTTAAAAGTCAAACTTCCGACAATATGGACGGATGGAAAAGCCGAGATGGGGAAGAGCCACAGAAGAGAGAAGCTCAGACAGGAGAAAGGCACAAGAGAGAAGATCAGACAGGAGAAAGTCAGAAGAGAGAAGATGCAGGTGCGCGAAAAGGTAGGAAAGTCGCGAAACGCATTGCGTTTCCAATGTTGAGTGGCCCCGGACGGTCGAAAAGTAAGCTCGCCAAAGCGGCCGGTGCGGAGCCATTTGGGCAGATAAAACACACCATTCTCGGAGCACTTTTGGAAGCGGAGATATCGAAAAAGTGCATGCCGTTGTGGCGCGAAGCACATGTGTGACTCAAAATGCTCCAAGCACTTAACGTCCGAGCCGCTTTGCGCAGTTAAGATGTTGAAAAAGTGGACGCCATTGTGGGGCGAAGCGCGTTTCGAAGTCAAAATGCGCAAAACGCTTCAGCTTCAGAGCAGTTGAGATGTGGAAAAGGTGCACGGCGTTGTGGCACGAATCACATTTAATTTCCAAGTCAAAATGGGCAAAGCATCCATCGTCGGAGCACTTTTGGAAGTTGAGGGTTCAAAAAAATCGCGGAGCATATTTCGAAGGCAAAAGCGTTAAACTGATCTTTTCTTAGGAGGGCCGCTGCAGGGCCAACAACATGATGCCATGATTTTTTTTTATTTTCGTTTCGCTGAAAATAATTGATTCCACATGACCATGTGAAATTCTTCAAGCAAGTTCGATGCAAGTTCCAAAACCACAACTTGAAAAATTGGATAATCATCGAATTCGCGAAAGGAAGATAATATCTCTTTACGAGAAGGTCCTTTCTGGCAGCTGCTGTATCTTCAGCCGAATTTGCGAAAAAAACACGTTTTTTTTCTGCGCGGATCTGGATTGCAGGGGGCACATTCCGCTAGGAATTGCGCTTGTGCGCTCTATAGCTGGACGCGAGTATGGCAGCTTGCCCGCTACCCCTTCGCCTTTAGATTCACCAGGCTACACTTAGTACACCTTTCAAGAAAGCCATGCCAGGGTCAACAGCTGGCCCTCTCAGAATGTCAAAAGGCAGCAGCGCAGGCGCAAATCGCTATTTCAAGCCGCACGTCCCGACTTGAAAGTTGCCAAAACCTCTAGAAAAAAGCATTTTTATTGGAAAACCAATCTGTTCGAACTCGAAAAGTTGTTTTAGAACAGCTTCAGCGAGCGCGGCCTACGCAACCCCGAGGCTGGGACGTCCCAGATTGAATTTGAGCTGTTGACACAGGGGGGCTTCCTAATTCAGGCGCAGCAAGTAAAAATTGGCTTCGGTTTTCTTAGGAAGCTGTCAGCACACAAGAAGCAGTCCCCGCATGCACACCACAGCTCGAGGTGGAGTGGGTAAGAAATCAACCACAGAGGTCCGACTGTGCTTGTATCTGTGGTTTGCTGGCCTGCAGTGTGAGCACCTGACCTGTGATCTGCCCAAGCCTGCAGGATCTTGAAACAAACCGACACACGCAATTCCTGGCAGAATGTGCCCCATGTCCGACCGAAAAGAGTTTACAGTTTTTTCGCGCAAAGCCCGCTAAAGATGCAGCAGGCATCTTCGCCTACGAATTGTTCTTTCCTTCTGCAAGTTCAGTGAATATCCATTGGTGGAGCGCGTGATTTGTGGAACGCGAGTTACACATGAAATTGTCTTGCGAGCTGCGCGCCCAAAACCAAAGCCCTGTACATCAAGCACAAAAATTGTCTTCTGTTGGCCCTGCAACGGCCCTCCTAAGAAAAGATCAGTAAAAAGTGAGGGTCCGGACCACTTTTTGAGGTTTGGATGTGGTTTTGCGTGGCAGGCGCAAGGGATTGTGCACCTTGTCAACAGTGAGCTAAACGCGTGGGTTTTGTTGCATGTTCAAAAACGATGGGAGGCGTGGGACATTTGAAGAGGATCTGCAAAGATGCATTTAGTACAAGAGACACATCTAGCAGATATGTTAAGAGCAGGTTTGCGAAGATGAGTTTGCATGACAGGCGCAGCACTTCGTATATGACCTGGCTTTTTTCGTGGCAGGCGCAGTATTCTAGAGAGTTGGAGTGCAAAACTCGCACAACGCATTGGCACGAGGCCGGCAGCTGCACACTCAACCTTTCATTTTTGAAGGAAGCCTCGCAGAATTGCTTTGTTTTTGATGTTGCCAACTTCGAAAATTGAGGAAGTGTCGCAGAATTGCTTCGTTTCGGAACACTACACTACAACTACATTGCACTTCACTGCGCTACACTACTAGTACATGACACCTACCACTACACACCACACACTACACTACATTACACTAAATTACATTACGTTACGTTACGTTACGTTACACTACACCACCCCACACTACACGACAACCACATTACGCTACACTACACTACACTACCCTACATCACACTACACTACCCTACATTACACTACACTACATTACACTACACTACACGACATGACAACTACCACTACACACCACACCGCACTACCCTAATAACATTACAACCACACTACACTACACTACCCTACGCTACACTACACTACATATACATTAAACTACGCTACACTACCCTACACTACCCTAGCCTACACTACACCACACTCCATCACATTACACTACACTACATGGCAATTACCACTACACACCACAGCACACTACGCTACAGTACGCGACACTACACTACATCAGACTACAACTACACCCACAACCGCAACTACCACTTCCACTACCACTACAACTACAACTAGAACTACCTTGCACTACACTACACTACACTACAACTACACACACACACACTACAACTACAACTACAACGACAACGACAACGACAACGACAACTACAACTACGTCGTCTACACCTACAACTACAACTACATCACAACTACACTGCGCTGCCTCCAACCGCCTATCGGTCCATCAGTGGGTTCGCTCTGCCATCCATGATTCACAACAACCAACCTCTCCTATAGGTTTCCTATCTTTGAAACTTCCGCCATCTTCCGCCGCCTTGCGCAGTACTACTGGTAAGCGTAAATGTAAATTGAACATGTGCATGCAAATTGTAATGCCTCGCTGCTAGCAAATCGCGTTGGAGCGGTTGCGTCAGTCAGTGTTGCTTTACGTTGCTGTTGCGCGCGTACAAAAAAGACCGAAGAATTACGTGCGCAACAGCAACGCAGAGTGACATTGATGCGGCCAAGGGACCAATAGGTTGGCAAAAAAGGGCCGGTAAACCCTTGAATTCCACCGCGGGCCGATCCGAGCATGATCCGATCATGGCCGGGACCGTCGGGCAACCCACGCACGGCAGACCTTCCCCATCCATTTTCCTAGTTCGCGCGTCCACAAACCGTCAAAAATGCATTTCGTGCGAGACTTCCTTAAAGCTGCAAGTTGAAGTTGTGAAAATGAAGCTTTCTTGCAAGACTTCGCTAAATTTACGCGCGTTTTGTTAAAAAGTGTTCGTTTGAAAGTTGGCTGGGATGGCCCGCCAAACAAATTTGCACACTTTTTGAAATTGCGGTTGTGCAAAATTGCGCGCGTTGTTGCGTTTTTTTGGCGCCGGTGGTTGCACAGCAAATGATCCAGAATTCGATTGCCTACGATTGAAACGGGGATTTCTGCGCGTAATTGGCTGAATTGCGCACGTTTTGGTAAATTGCGCACGTTTTTGTCCAGATGTGGTGGTTGTGCAGTTTTTGGGGATTGAACACTTATTTGTGCACGTTTGAAGTTCCAGGTTGATTGAAAACTACAAGTGAAGTTGCGCAAGCGAAGTTTTCGTGCGGAACAGGCTGCAGAAATTCAGCTGCATGGTAGGTTTGAAAAACTGCCTTTTTTCAAAGCATGGAAAGAAGGGCAAGCAATCAATCTCAAGACCTTGAAGTCCTCGCCTGCCCCGCTGACCTACAGAGGCCTTGCCCAGGTCAAGACTTCCATGGCTCCCCCAGCTTGACGTGCATTCACTGCTACATAAGGCTCACCAGCTTTGATAAAATAGCCTCCTTCAAGTGGTGGCCCCAAACTGTTTGCCTTCGCTTTGCCATGACACCTATAAGGGTTCTTACCCCCACCTTTCTCCCAAAGGTGCTGAGATCATGTGCCAAAGATTTCTTCCTGAGTTCCTGTCCAGCCCAGTGATGCTAAGACAGCTCCCTTTCGAAGAGCAATCTCACCACATGAGGTTGATCAGATCTGTTACCTGAGCCCAAAGGCTTCACAGGCCGGAACCTGTTTGCCACCACAGAATCTTTGCTGATCCGGCTCGCATGGGCCTGGACTTGACTTTTGGTGCACACTGGCAAGCAGGCCTTTGCATCTGGAAAGTCAACTTCAGGATCCTCCTGTTGGATCCTGTTGGGGGCTTCAGGTTTTGGGTTAGAAAGGAGTTGAGGTGAGAAAAGTTCAGGCAAGCTGAGATGAGCTGAGACAGCTGGGAAGAGCTGTGTACTAGCTGAGATGAGCTGTGAAGAGTTGAGAAGAGCTGCAACGAGCTGCATAGGAGCTGAGAAGAGCTCAGATGAGTCGAGAAAAAGCCACAAGAGCTCACACAAGAGCTCATAATGGCTCACAAGAGCTCAGAAGAGCGCACAAGAGCTCGCAAGAGTTGAAAAGAGCTGACAAGAGCTAGCAAGAGCTGGGATTAACTGAGATGAGCGGAGAAGACCTCAGAAGGACTGAGAAGCGATGAGAAGAATAATTGAAAAGAAACCAAAAGCAAGAGATGTCAAGAGAGAGGAAATGCCAAGAGCAAACAGTGCCAGATGACTGAGACTTTAAGAGATTGTTTCTGCATGTGTTTGAAACACACTCGGGGTTGTTTGACATCCTACAATGGGCACATTCTATCACACTCTGCTTTTTGCCCAAAAGGTTTATATGTTTGAAATTTCTTATCCCGGCTTGCCCGGGCACTACTTGCAGTATATTAGATTGTATTAGTATATATATTAAACACTTTGTGCATATCATATGCGTAGCATACAGTACCTCCTTGTCTTCCCTGCCAAAGCTTGCCTTTCCATGTCGGACTGAGGCTGCTTTTCGCCTCAGTTGTTTAAGCCAGTGCGTTCACCTCGATGGATGGCGGGCCCCGAAGGGGGCGGCTCTCTGCATGACAGGGGCATGCGACAAATCGCCAGGTGCATTCGTGTCCTTGCTCTTGTGCTGTATTCGTTGAAGATATTAGAAGATATTGGAAGATGGGGTTGGGCGGCATTTCTTTGATGGTTTTTTGATCCTGGCCTCACACATGGCAGGAGGGTGCTGGAGAAGAGGCAGCATGAGGAGGTTGGCCAAAGAAGAAAGAGCGGCCAAAGTAATTAGGGCCTCTGGAGAGTTGTGATGTGTCGCATAGAGTGCCCACTTTCTGAAACATTTCTTGATTTCTTAGCTACAGTCTATATAGACTAGACACTCTTCACAGAAGTGCGGGTTGCATTTCATGTTCAATGTAGTTGAGTCACATGCTGGCAGCAGCATGTGTTCGTCATATTGAGGCGAACGGGTTGAAGAGTTGAAGATAGCAAACCATGTGAAACCAATTGTTGCCATATGAGGGCCACATTTCTTGCGCTCAACACAGCCGAGCTCGAACTGCCACTGCCTTTTCCGCTGCTCCGCACAGGCGCTACTAGAGCAAGAGCTACAGCAGTGCCCTTTCGCGCCCAAACTCCGCAACTGGTCACCGGATTCCAGGCAGAGTATGGCCGAGCAGTGGATTTTGGTCTCGCATAGGCATAGTTTGAGCATAGTCTGAGCGTAGTAGAGCCTAGTTTGAGCATACTGGAGTCAGTGGAGCAGGTGGATTTGGAAAGGTCAAAAAAGGACTTTGTCGCTGATGTTGCGGATCGAGCTGTTCAAAGGCTTGTGTTTGATGATGTTTGATGTGGTTCTTACTGTACCCAAAGTGTGTTTTCAGCGCATTTACTTGAATCGACTCTCGCCTATGCTCTTACTGTACCATAGGTTTGGCACGAGTGTGCCTCCAACTAGCAAACTCTGTCATGATGCCTGTGTTTGTTGTGCTTGCAGCCTGAATTGAGAAAGACAGGGCCACATCTGCTTCTCCATCACCACAGAAACTTGGTGAAACAATTCTTCCGGAAGGTGGAAAAGTAGCAGAATGCAGTGCTGTCGTTAGGTGTTTCTGTTTGGTGCGATGCGAGCGCGCAATCACATACAGAGGCAGAGGCATCTAAATTGAGAATTCTCAGGCTCGTTTTGCCAAGCGTGATTTCCCAGACCATGCTGTTCGCGTTTCTATGCTGCAATGTTGCAATTCGGTTAGCAGATGATCAGCAGATTACCATCAGATATCCATCACTTGCATCACTTTTTTTGATACTCATGAATATCCAGGACCCATCATGACTCCATAGATCTTTCCTTCGCAAGCTGTTTGTTTTTTGGCTACTTCAAAGACGTGCCAAACCATGGCTGAAACGAAGATGTCTTGTGGCAAGCCCCAAGAACACAGACCTATCCGTCCCACCACGCTTCCCGGAGTAGAGACAAGTGGAATTCGAAGGCTCTTGATGCGCTTTGCGTCCACGAACTGTGGTTTCAAGATGTTTCAAGTCTATTGACCTATTGATAGACTGTGCTTTGATGGAGACTAATGGGGCTGCACATGACATCTCAAAATGCAGGACTGCGCTGTGTACTTGATTGCTGAACTGGAGGTCTGCAATGATATGACGCGTGCATGTGCTATCTCTATTGTTTTTATACACTTGATTAATCGTGTGTATATATATAATACCATGCAATGCAAAGCAATGCAATACAATACAATGCACCACAGCACAATAAAATGAAATACAATACAATATGATATAGATGATATAACATAATGCAGCATGATACAATCTAATTTAATGTAATGCAATGTAATGTAATATAATATAATAAAATATATTTATAATAGAATATATATATAATAGAAATATATATATATATGTATTATACAATATCATCTAAAATATCATATCATAACATGATACAATATTACACAATATAGTATTTGAGTTTATAGTCTACATGTATGATTTAGTTTCCATTAAACAGCCTCAGGAAGCCAATGCAGCAAGTGGTGTCTTCGTTGGCTTCCGAGCAACGGCCTTGCCCAAAGGGTCAGGTCACAATGAGCCGAGCACAACGCTTTTACGAGCGGCAGCATGCGTGGTTGCAGGCTGGGGCCATCCTGGGACTGGGCGGAATCAACTAGGCGCGAAAGGCGACTTTCAGCAAGTGTGTTTGTGTGCAAGTATGTTGTAATCAGTGTTTGGATTGCTTGGCGCGTCACTACCACTTACCACATCTGTATTTGGTTCAATTTGATTCGCTTCCTGCTTCCTTCCCAACTCGATATCTGAGGGTTTTTCTTGTGGGATTCCGCCTGGCGGCATGAGACTGTTGTTTGTCCCTGTTTATCCTGTCTATAAATGTTTTTGAAGTCAAACTGTCGAGAAGGGGATCTTGGAAGCGCAAAACTCAAAGGTTCTGTGTTTTTTGCAGCATTGTTTGAACGCGAATTGGGACTCCTGAAACAACAAGGATGAAACCATCCATATGGCACCAAAAGCTCCAAAGTCAACCTTCTTCAACGGGTTTGAACGAGGCTTTCCGCTGCGGTGCTCAAATGCACATCACCATCATGACGATGATCATGATCGTCGTCGTCATCATCGTCATCATCACCATCCTCATCTTAAGTCATTCCTCAAAATCAATTTTCTGGAATTGGACATGGAATTGATCACAAACCGCTTCAGTCGAGAGCAATTTTTTTTGAAGACCTGATACCGTACAAATAGAATCCTTATTTCAATATCCAAAAAACAACAGCTGCTAGTTGGCCACCTGTTTCGCCACAAAACCATGATCTACTGTCTGTCGAAGAATCCTTTGCCAAAACGCAAATCGTGTAGTCTGTTTCAGTGCCGTGGAATGTCATGATTTGTAGATTTCCTTCAGCCGAAGCAATTCTGATCCTGCGGTGCCATTCGTTCACATTTGATCATATCCGGAAGAGTCACCCGATTTTTGGTACGTGCCATTTGGCTTGCGGACCACAGATATTTTCTTGCAAGTACAGGAACAAATGGTTCCATGCAAAAGTTTGTGTTGTGCTTAAGTCTGTTTGCACCACGAGGGAAGTGGACTTCAACCACGTTCATCCCCCTGAAAAGGGTTGGACACTTGTTTGCCACTACACTCTTGCTGAGCATGGTGTTCTGTGCACGCAGAGTAAGGCATTGGTGAGGTGCTTGGATGTGACAAATTGACACAAATTGGATCCGCCAGGCTCAATCCATCAAAACGGCATCAAACATACCAAAACCATCTCCTCAGCACCCAGCAAACGAACGGCATAGGCTTGATGTGATGTGAGGAACCAAAAAACAAGCAAAGAAAGAGCACAGAATCGCATCTCCGAGTCTGCCCTTAAAACCCTATGTCCCATTCCGCCAGCTGAAAAAACTCTTTAAGGTAATTGGCTGAAGTAAGTTCCTTTGGGTTGGCTGAAAAGATGTTCGCCCTCCTTTAAAATAGTGGATGGCAATATTGATGTTGTTCCTTCTGTATCCAAAAAACATCAAAAAAACATGATAAAACCAATTTTGCGATCACTCACTCAACTGCTTTGTATAATTTGATTCCGGGCGTCATGTGATTCTCCCGGTTTGAAAGCGATCCGAACCCCAATTCTGACACAAATTGCGTCGGATACCAAAGCTGTTCGAATCGTTTGATGCTGTAGGGCTTGTTAAGCCACTCATGAATGAAAGGGAAAATATGGGAGAAACATCGTTGTCGGTTTCACAAGAGGTGAAAGCACAGTGGTGGAGCTTGCAGGCAAGAGAAGATGAGAAGCGAGAGCTCCGGAAGGCCAGGCTGGCCTCCCAAGATCCAATCTGACAAAGCTCCGCAAGTCTTGTTGCGGAACTGCAGGAATCCAGTTGCATGAAAGTCACACGCACTTAGGAACACCCCAAAAGGGACGGGGAGACAAATGACATGGTTGTGTCGGCTTGCCGAGGTTTAGGTTTGTTATTGCGGAATTCACGATCTCGAAGATTTTGGAAGGGATCCTAAGTACAGGAAACTGGTTGGGCTTCCCTGCCCACTCATGTCCACAGCTTGGTTGCGCGCAGTTAGAACATGAGTGCCACATGCCCCTAAGCTACGTGAGATAGCTGAAACGGGTTTGCTTGTTTAAACTGGTCCTTTGACGCAGTTGTTTTTTCTTATCTCTCTCTCTCTCTCTCATATCTCTCTTTCTATCTCGTTCACACACATGATGCATCATATTTTCTCGTACAAAAACGCGGTGGATTCTGTGCTTGCATCAGGGGCAGAGCATTGTATGTGTGCGTGTGTATGGTGAAGGCATGCAGAGATTTCATGTGACGGGATCTATATAACCAAATTTGCATGTGTTTGGATATCATTATATCATGGTGATGGTTTTTGGTGGTGGCAGGAAGGACCTGGTCATACGCCAGAAACAAAAAGAAAACGCCGAAGCAATGGATGGAAAGCTTAGAGCTCGAGAAACCCAAGGCAACAACAATGATGATTCAAAGCACACACCAAAGAAAAATCAATTTTCCGGTATGATTGGATCCATAAGGACATCATACACGAGGAATTTTGGGCATTTGTGCTATTCCAGCAGAGCGCGTGCTCCATGGCATGCCCATATACCATCCCTTATATACCCAGATACAGATATGTACAGTCAATCATTCGTCCATCATACGATGTCTTTTGATCACCATCCTGGCACCAGACAGGAACACATCTTCCGTGCTCTCCAAGAGGAGGCTGAGGCGCAACCTTTTGTTGTCCAAAGAAGCTCTGATCCTTTTTCAAGATCTCTCAGTTCAAAATCAGAATCAAGGTTTCTCACTACATTGTTTTGTTTTTCTCTTTTGCTTCCACTCAGACACTGTTGCCCCATGTTGCCCCTCCAAGTATCTCTACATCGCAAGGCTTTTAAGCAAAATTGGCGTTTCTTTTGGGACATGCGGTTCTGTTTTGCCGAATTTGCAGCAGTTCTTGGTGTTTCCCTGGCAGCACACAGATCCAGATTTACAAAAGTGTATGAAGTATGATCAGTATGATTGACTTGGAGGATTTGGCCGATTTGGCCTCAAATGTGTCTCTGTATCTCAGAAGATTCTGAAGGGTTGCCTGAGATCTTGGTTTGTGCACCTGATTGGGTTTCAAATGGTTTCCATGCAGCGTTTGCCTCCCCATATCTCTTTCTGCCACTGTGACTGATCAAGTGTGAAAACACAGGCATGTCGCCTTTCAACCACCTTGTCCCCTCCACTCGTCTGCCACCCTGTCGGCAGCTTGTTTTTCCACCGCTTGTCTCAAAGGAAAATGTTTCTATGTATGTATATATATATATATTATATTTAGTAATTGATGCAAAAATTATTCCCAAGAACCATCAGCCTTGTGGATCTTCGGATTGTGGAACTTGTTCTACTTGGGGGTTCGCGGGCAACTTTTCTCCAGATGCCTTCTGACTTTATCGCGATTTGATGCAATTTGCAAGTGCAAACTCTGTCACGTTCGGAGTGCAAGATAGTGCAAATTAGCTCCTTTGGTCCCTTGAATCACCTCAAATAGTTTTTGGCAAAAACGACCAGTCTCACTTTGCACAGGACCTTGCCTACCGACTTGTGCAAGTTCCCTCAATTTCTTTCACAGGACGTACTGTAGAAGATCTACTTGGGTGTTTCAGGCGCGAAAACGCGATTGCTCTCCGTACCCTGAAGAGAAAAAGGCGGGTCAGCATGGAAGTGGATGTGATTGATTTGAAAAGGGAGGCAGCATGAGGCAGCTATATAAAGACATCAAGACTGACTGCTGCATAGTACTGCACAATCTGCTCACTCCACGCATGGGGTGGAAGTGGGTGGAAGTGCTGCCAGTTGCGTGGTCCGCCCCGGTCCATTTACGATCGGCAGGCTGGGGAGGTCGTTGGTTTTGTATGGATTTCTCGAGGTTCCAGCAGGATATTACAGTATATACGGGTCATTAGCAATTAGGGGACACTATGGGGACACTGGGGACGATTAGAAGATATTAGAAGACTCCGGAGAGGCATTGTCCACCATCACGCGACTTTGGTACAAGCGCAATCGCGACAATGACAACCATTCTGTATTCATATCATTTCATGTCCCCCAGCTTACAGCTCATGAATGTTTATGAATGTTCATGATGTCAGTTTGGCAATAGCTGGTCACTGAGACGTCATCCCGTGTCCCCAGTTCCTCGAATCACTGGGTCTGTCCTGTGGTGTCCTTCATGCAGATCGCCTGGATGAGACAAAGAGAGGTGGGATTGGAAGCACAGCGTGAGGCCCAATTTGAGGCCCAACAGATACTTGTCACAGGGTTCAGAGCATCGGGACAGTGTGACAGAACGTCCTACACTTGATTCGCTGCCAATAGATTTTTACATTTGAAGTGCTATTGGCTGGAAATATTGTTTGACCTGCTGGTGCCTGGTTTAAAACTAAGCATTGATATACGGCGTCCCCTCTGACAGTCAATCCAAGCTGATTGGTTCTCTTCAGACCTTTAGGCGTGCTCTGGACGCTCGCCTGCTTGAGAAATCTTACCCCGGCAGTGTATGTCGACATCATTGGTCCACAATGTGGCGTTTTGCTGTTTTCTGGTGAAGTTGCATAGGCTGCCACATGCCGAGAATCCTTGAACTCTACCACTCCAAGGTCCAGGGTTCAGAAGGGAAGAAAGGATTAATACGCACGGAGATGGAGCATCCAAATTCGGCTGTAGACATGTTGTGAAGCGCGCAAGCGTGCATACGTAAGTGCCGGGTTCCAACTCAGTGTTTACTACAAAGGGGCATCAGGGTCCCTAGTGTCTACAAGTGCTTGACTTGTTGTGAGCAAACGTGGAATCAGCAGAATCCAAGAAGTTTGCATTCGTCTGGCAAACTATTTGGCATATATTTGGCATGTGTGTGCGCTTAAGTAGACTTCTGAGATTTTGACAACTGGGACCTCGTCTTTGCGAAAGGAAGAGACCGTCTTCAGCTCCCGCTACTCCTCGGGGCCAAAGTCCAGCCAAGGCCTGTAGTACACTTGTTGACTTGTTCTCATATTGCTTCGGATTCAGGACTTTCGGACTTGAACATTCAGCTTTCCTCTACAGAACAAAAGAGGATACTATTCCTATGTGTTTCAGACCTGCTTTGCAGATATGAAGGCACTGTCAGTTTTACAGGTAATGGATGGTAATGGACTATGAAGCCTACTTTCCACCTTCGACTGGGCTATCCCAATACGACCCAGCAGATAGTGAATTTGGTGGAAAATTTGCATGAAATTCGGATTTCGTATATTCACAAGTTTAATGTATATTATGTACATAGAGGACGTATACATTGCTTACGTATATATATAATATAATATAATATAATATAATATAATACAATATAATATAATATAATATAATATAATATAATTTAATATAATATAATATAATATAATATAATAGAATATAATATAATATAATATAATAGAATGTAATATGATATAATCTAATCTAATATAATATAATATGATATGATATAATATAACATAGTATAATATAATATAATATAATATGTTATAATGTAATATAATATAATATAATAGAAGATAATATAATATAATATAATAAAATAATATATAATATAGCATAGTATAGTTTAATATAATATAACATAATATAAGATTGTGTAATATAATATGATATTATATAATAATATAAGATGATATAATATAATATGATATGATATGATATAATATAATATAATGTAATATAATATGATATGATACAATATAATATAGTATAATCCAATACAATATAATATAATACAATATAATATAATATAATAAAAAATATGATACAGTATAATATAAATAGTTACATACAGATTCAATTCTATTTATGCGAATATCTATACCGATTTTGACATACAATGGACATATGTCCTGAATTCCCACACATACTCGCCTCCTTGATGTTATCACGTGCCGGGGATCTTCTCCATCAAACATGCCTTCTGGGACAAAACGCTGTACATCAAGAGCTGAAGGGCTTGAGGGATTGCCAGACTTCAACCATCTGCAGTTCTCGACTAGCATGTTTGCGAAGCTACTTGCGAAGAAATAACATATGGTTTTTACACTGTAGATGCTGTACTCAGAAAATCCCAAAGGCACCCTGAAGCTGCGCGTTCGTCAAAGCAAAGATGGACTCTACGGTTGACTAATTCACAAAAGTGTGTTTTGTTTCTAAGAGATTCCCAGTATTGAGTAGCTGAAGGCCAAACTGATTCCTTGCTTTCTGCCGTTGTCCTGGGTAGGCCACAGGTGAGGCGATCCTGGAAAAGCTTAGGAACGCGAGGCGGTTCGGGCACTCTGCTAGATGTTGAACACGTTCAACGTGCCTGACTGTGTGTCACACAACTATCACACAAACAACCCTAGGTACCGGAAACCGCGCGTGGCAGTGTTGTCATTTATCTCAAAGTAATATATTGGAAAACTTGTTCACTGTGAGGTTTTGGCACATGTGCAAGCACAGATTTATGTGATTTTGACCTCAATTCCATTGTGTTTTTCATTTTGAATCATTTCGTAGTGGCGAAATGCTTGTTCTTGTGTTTTCTCTCTCCCAAAAACAGAGGCTGCAGAGCGCATCCCTCAGCTATTTTCTCACGCCTGCCAGTCGAGATTGGGACGGTTTCATCCATTCAGCACTTTGCGCACAGCGGCTGGCGTAGCATGACATGTGTGCGCAAACGAAGACATGTGTGGCGTAGCATGACGTGCAAACGAAGACATCTGTGGCGTAGCATGACGTGTGTGTGCGCAAGTGCTATTGAACGTCATTGCCCCACCCCACCCTACCCCACCCCATCCCACCCGTCTGTGGCGTAGCATGACGTGTGTGCGCAAGTGCTATTGAACGTTACTGCCCCACCCCACCCCACTCCACCCCAATCGTCTGAAGCGTAGCATGACGTGTGTGCGCAAGTGCTATTGAACCTTACTGCCCACCCCCACCGCACACAGCGTCCTTCAAAAAAACGCATCACTACACGTGCGGTTTTCGGTCCCCCAGCACAAACAAGACTGCGCAAGACTTCTCTTGACATTGAAGTCTTGTCGGTCATTCCCAAAAAAATCTATGGCATCTAGACTTATGTCTAGAGTTGTATCATGTTGTATCTAGTTATATTTGTTTGTATCTGGGTACTCTACGCGGTCCAAACATGTCCAAACATCTTCCAGGTACCTGGAGAGAAGTGATCGCCTTCCAAGGGACCACAGCCCACCAAGGGGGAAAGGGCCACAATCTCAGATTGGGCATGTGACTTCATGGATGCCTTGGAGAAAAGAAAAACGTCTGGAAAAAGAATGAAAAGAACATACTAACGCTAGGGTTAAGTCGTATCAGCTTGTGAAAGTCGTATCGGGAGGCCGTGCGCCTGGAAAAAGTTGAATTTTTATACTTTGACAATTTTTTGCAAATATATTTGATCAATCTTTCAATCGGGCGCGCTGGTTGCTGCTTGCCTGCTGCTGGTTGATTGGTGCTGCTTGTTGGGTGCTGCTTGCCTGCTGCCGCTTACCCGTTGCTGCTTGCCTGCTTCTGCTTGTCTGCGGCTGCTTGTCTGCTGCTGCTTGCCTGCTGCTGCTTGCCTGCTGCTGCTTGCCTGTTGCTGTTTGCCTG
>BGPT01002124.1:0-16599 GCA_003297045.1 Symbiodinium sp. clade C Y103 | reverse complement strand
CAGGGAGAGTCCATGAGATCCCAAGATATCCCACGGTTTCCCCAGCAATGCAGGTTTGAGATGATTTGAACCATTCCGGGCTAGTTTGAACATTTTTGGGTTTTTTTGAGATATGTTGAGCTGTTTTGACATCATATGCCCCCAGCAAAGAGGATAGACAATGATAGACNCCATTCCGGGCTAGTTTGAACATTTTTGGGTTTTTTTGAGATATGTTGAGCTGTTTTGACATCATATGCCCCCAGCAAAGAGGATAGACAATGATAGACTTATGTTGCCCCTACCAAGCTAATTCTGGAAAGCTCAAGTTTTTTAAAAAAACGAAAAAAAAAAGCGATTTAGCAATTTTGAAAAAAAACGAAAAAAAAGCGATTGAAAAAAAAAACGAGAAAAAAAAACAAAAAAAATGCAATAAAAAAGCAAAAAAAAGCAATCAGGAACCAAAACTCGGCAATTCTTCGTGTTTTGCATTCCCAATCGTTTTTTTTTCGCGTTTTTTTTTGTTTTTTTTTCGTTTTTTTTTTCGTTTTTTTTTGTTTTTTTTGCATTTTTCCTCAGTTTTTGCAACTTTCTACTTCTGCTGCATTCCCAATCGCTTTTTTTTTCGCGTTTTTTTCGTTTTTTTTGTTTTTTTTTTTCGTTTTTTTTTTTTTTCTTTTTTGTCGCTTTTTTATCGTTTTTTTTTGCTTTTTCAAATCGTTTTTTTTTCGTTTTTTTTCTCGCAATTTTAAAAAAAATCCAGGTTTACAGGAGTTAGCTTGTATAGCAGGCGACATAATGATAGACGACCCTAAAATTGTAAGATTACATTTTTGGGGTTGGCAACCCAGAAAATGTAAGTTGGACAAGTTTGCCTCCAAAAATGTAACATAAAATTGCCTCCAGCAACCCGGCTAATTGTAACTTACATTTTTTGGCCCCCTCCCCCCCTTAAGGGGGTGGGGATGGTTTAGTATCTTTTTCAGAAATTAGATTCCAAAAATGCAAAAATTTGGCGCTCACAACACCCCCCTCTCATATTTTTATATAATTGATAAATCAAGGTTGTTTTGAATAGTTCCCGGAAGATACTACTTCGCAGGACGCAATTGTCGTTGGGGATTTTCATACATGAGCTGGGAATCCCTTTTCTCTATGGGCCACACATGGACTTCTAAACTTCCAACAAATCTTGGCTCAAGGGTTTGAAATGGTTTTCCTGCATGGTCTAAGGGTTGGTCTGAAAATAGGATTGCCCCATTTCATCAGATGGCATCATCAATCTGCTCTATTAAAACAGCCGTTGAGTATACCATCATTTCCAGGCTCACCCGAAGATCATGTATCATAAGTGTTTTATCCTAGAAAATATCCATCTTTGATATTCCATGATATTCCCAGAAAATGGTCGGTTGCATCATCCCCAAAAATCTCGGGATGGAAGAAATCCTGCACCACCTTGGATGGTGTTTCAACCCTATAATCGGATGAACCATCTATCAACTCAGGATTTCTTCCATCCGCAGTATCACCATGTTGGTTGGTTAAAGCTCCTTGAAATATGGTGAAATCCCAGCCTTGAAAAGCCAACCAATCGCTCAAGGTCTGGAGCACAAGTGAAGATCACAGCCACTTGATACGTTTCGCAACGCAACGTTTTTGTGCTGGGAGAAATATGTGGGAACGACTTGGACCAATCAACATGGTAAATCAATGAATGTGGACGCTTCAAAATCTTGAACTGTGTGTTATCAGTCAATTCAATAGAACTTTTATACCCAATTGAATTGGCATTTCATATGACTGGTTCCTGAGGTGCCCAACATGTTCCAAGAACAGGGGATTTGTCAGCGAGCTTTTCTCCACTATGGCTGCTGTGTTGCGTCCTCAGTGGTTTCGATTTTGATCGCGTGAAACGCAGGCATTAAGAATGAAGTTTCCACAGCCAACTGCTCTTCGTTTCAAAGCTCCTGGAGTGAAATCTATATGTATATAAGTTATAAGTATATACTTAACATAGCTTAACATACAGTTCTGTCACATAATATCATATAAGTATATCATATTATATGTATATATACATGTAACTATGTATTACTATTTATCTACCTGCATATATCTGCTATATATCTTGAGCTCACTGAACGGCTCCCTCGCTCTTTCTCTCGGCCTGGATCGCCGCTGAGATCCGCGATCCCAATTGGCCGGAGAATCCCGAAGTCCAATGGCCTCCCAGCATGCTGCGGGGATTTTGGGGCCATGTGGATGGTGCATTGTTTTGGGATCAGATCTTCATGAAAAGTCAGACGGCAAAGGTAGGTAAGATATACACGAAAAATGAGTTGCATCAGCTCAAGTACATGCTTAAATAGATTTGCATGTTATAGGCATGTATCATCATTTACGTCATCATTTATCCACCATTTACCATCATTCAAGTCACGGCACTGAGGCGCTTGTTGGCCCTCTCTCGTGGCCTTGGACTGCCCATTCCCAAGCCCTTCAGAGCTCCCTTCATCCCGGGCATCACGGTGCGCCATGGCTGGTTGAATCATGTTTACACCTCTGGTAAACTAACATAACTATTGAACATTCCCATTTGTAGTTGATTTTCCCATTAAAATGGTGATTTCCCATAGTTATGTTAGTTTACCAGAGGGTAATCCTTGAGTTTTTCTATACATGGAAAATCACCATAACCTTTTAGATGTGAATATAGGTGGACTAGCAAAGATTGACCATCGTCAAGAGTGTAGAAACGGATCCACGGTGCAGGTACTGATTCCTCACTATGGAGAGACCATCCTAGAGAAGAAGGCGTGGTTCAAAGCAGTGTGCAACAGACTCAGCCCCAGTCCAAGATGACTCGAATAGGACCCATAAACAGCTGGTTATTCTTGCGTATCCAACCTACCCGTTTTTTTTGGGTGGTTGTTTCTGTTCTTCTGCTGGTTGGATTTGAATTTGAGGCAGATCGACAGATTGCACGGCTCCAGAAGAATCACCAACGGACCCACAAGTCAGTTTGAGTATCAACTTTGCTTTTCAGTAACGTTGACCCACAACCTTTCTGCTAGTATTTCATCCGTACGATTTCACTTAAATTTAGCCAATTGTTGTTTTTTTATTGTGAAGTATGGTGGTCAATCTTGGCCATACCTTGGTCGCTATACATGAGTATCTGATACTAAGCAGTTTTTTAAAAACATGTAGGGTATCTTTCAGAAAAAGCCACTGCACCAAGAAAAAGTGAAGAAGTTGAGGCCTACCACCATCTCTGAGTCTTGCTGGACTCCAGGATTCCCTGTTTGGTGGACGAGATGATGATATCGTACGCCTGCTGGGATGTTTTTTTCGGGCTGTGGCAGGAGTCCTATGAAAGATGGGCTTCGTAAGGATAGAGGGAGACTTTACAGCAATGCCACGTTTCTTTTGGGACAATTTATCTTTGGATGATGGTCCCGTGGAGTTCACCCCCAAATGAGGTATTTGAGACGCCGGCACATCAACTGCTGATAGGTGCCCCTGATGGACTGGTTGAAAGCTCGTTACGAGGCTGCGGTGGGATGATGGTCGTGGACTAAACATGGGTCGTGGTGCCTATTGTGATGATGAAGTGTCCTTTTTTTATTTGTGACAATACTATGCTCTGGACAAACATGAAGCAACACTAGTATACATGATTTATATGAACAAACGCTTAGTCAGAAGTGTTAGGAGGTGTTTAATTTTTGTTTATCAACCAGATCTTACAAGGGATGCTGCTTGCTTCCACTTGCAAACCCTTGCTTTATTTCTGGAGATCCGAAGAAAACGTTGACCCCGACATATCATTCGGGCATATTCGGTCATTCAGGGCACGGGTCTTGGGTTTAAGTCAAATCATGTCAAGTCCACTGGTCGTCTTGTCAGACTTGAGGATGGGTCCAAACCCTAGTGCCATGATTTACATCCGCCAAGTAGATAGGTTCAATGGGCGATCGCTCCATTGGGATCTTTGCTCAGGACGAATGGCACAACTTTGATGCACGGATGCAGGCGCACAGGGAGTTGGACTAGGGTTGGATAGAATGGGGGAGGGATGTATTGGGCTTGGCTTGTGCTGGAAAATTGACAGTTTGAGCCAGAATTGTGTACGTGCCTAATTTTGTAATACCCATGATTCCGACTGATTTCACTGGATAAGGTGTGAGTATATTCCTGCGGTTGTGGTTGAATTGAGGGATGTCCAAGGGTGAATTTCGAAGGTTCAGCGCTGGTAGGTCACCTGTTCACGACCTTTTCAGCATCTCAAAATCCAGGGCCAAAAGTTTTTTAAATACTCAGTGGGGTATGAACCGTTTAGGTAGGAAAAGAAGAAAACAACACGACATTAAACACCTGATTGTTATTTCGGGTGGCGCACTAGGTTTTACTTCTAGAACTAAGATAGCAACCTGCCAACTAATATACCAAGTCCCAAGTTGCCAACTAATATCAACTAATATATTAAGTGACCGACTAACTACTAACATACCAACGAACAGCAAGTAGCATACCAACATCTCATGAGGGTTTGTCTGAAAATAGTGGTTCATTATTAAATTGTGGGGATGATCATTATCCCTACTAAATGGCTAATCCATTGGGGATATACCATGATATAGCTTATTTTCAGACACACCCATGTGCAATGTCAGGCGAAGAATATGGGTGGCCTACAGGCGGGCAGCAACTGGGATGACTATTCAGATGCGCAATGGGCGTCTTGGCGGCCGGTTGAGGGGATGCAAACAACTCATGGGGTTGAAATTATCAAGAGGTCTAGATTGCAAAATCTCAGTTCTGATTCTTTAACTACTGATTATTGGGTTAACTATTGAGTACAGTGAGTACAGTATTGAGTTTGAGTATCTATACAACATATACAACATGGCATTCACAAACATAGGTTTGGATTTGCGGGAGAAGATCATGTGTAATACAGGTTAGGTCTCCTCAAGCGCCTTGGATCAACGCAAAATAGGCACTTCGGCGAAGAAACTCCAAGGCACTTGAGGAGAGGCTTCGGAAAACAGTTTGAAGCTCTGAAAACCTGTTGCTAAGTCAAGCAGAAAGATTCTTTATGCATCTTCGGAAACTTCGGGCTGTGTCAAAATTATCAGGGATGGCGACTTGCGATAGGTTGCAAGGCATAGCTGCCGCTTCTCCTGCCGGCTGAGGAAAAGATCTGTGGCTGGTCTTCCATGAGACTTCAGACCCTCTTCCGGACGGTGGCCGGCATGATGCTGTACCACCCAGCCTTGCAATGCCACTACGAAGCTTGATGGACAGTACCGTGTGAGGTTTGGCACCAAATTTCCGATTGAGATCAAGCCGAGGGCTTGGAATGTAAACTGTCTTTGTGGTTTCGAATACAAAATACCACTCTTGATCACTCTTGAATCATTTTGAATCCTTACCTGGGAAGACTCCGCCCGATGGGTAACCATCAATTCCGGGCAAAGATCTGACCAAAGAGCTTGCGTGAGGTCCTTTAGCAGCTTTAGCATGGTCTCCCTTGCACCTGTCCAGCTGAGGAAGTACAGGGCGTGGGCAGGGTCAGAGGGGAGAAGAAACCGGCTTTGGCAGATGTCACTTGGTGCGTTTGGTCAATGTAAGCCAAATCTAATTACATTGGTGGGTTGTAAGTTGTATGTGTAGCTATTTAATTTATATGATTTATATACACATTTACCCACTTTTGATCCCTTTGCGAGCTAGACGATCCATATTTGCCAAGCATGTTTTGGGGATGGCTCTACCAGGCTACCACCAACCATCACTCGTCGTTCAAATCCCTGGTTTACCGCTAGTTTTGTTGGGCCTTCATAATGTTCTTTCCTAATATTGAATTGTATGATCTTCTATTCGTTTTGGTGCATGTTGGAACCCCAAATCAGTGAAGCTACCCTGAATTGTTTGAATTCATCAAGGTTTGGACGCCCAATGACTGCTTCACGTGCATTGTCTCCATGCAGCAGTATGGCATCCCTGGTGCGGTGAACTATGGCCACGTGAACAAGATGTTGCTTGCATATCAGCATGGATTGAAGTGTCTTGAGATGGGTTGACCAAGAAAATAACGATAGAAATGGAAAATGTTTGATGATAATCAGATCATGAGCCGTTGGCATTTGCCAACACATGACAAGGGCGGCACATCCATTGCTCGACTCGAAGTTGAATCAGAATCATTTCATCAAAAGGTGTTGCCTGGAGGCAATATGATATCACCGTGATATAACTGATATAACTATGACTATAACTATATATATATATATATCACAAATTATGTTTGGATAGTAAGTAAATCAGTTATCATGATTTTAAGATCACCTTAGTATCGCCATAATATCACCATAATATCACTAAGTAAATTAGTTCACCACCAATGACTCACGTGATCACTAAAGACATGTTGTATCACCAATTACTCCATAGTGATTACTAATACACTTGCCACACATATGTATATATAATTATATATATATATATGTACTAGATGTATCCCCAATGGGTCACCAATGGCTTGTGACGAAAATGTGATACGACCTGGCCCTTCAGGGACTTTTTGCTGAACCGCCCTTAGGTTCTCCAAGTTCCCGAGCAGTTTGAAGGTGGCCTTCATCGACTTCAAGGACCGGCGCTTTGAACAGATGCAGGTTTGATAGTGACCCATGTATATACCCATAGCGCACGAAAAAGATTGTTGCATATAAAATAGTCACTGCATATACATAGAATATAATAGAATATATGTATATAATTTTATATACAATACATGTTAATACATAGACAGGTGTCTAATTGGTTGACTCTAACATGTTTAATTTGACTCATGGTTTAGGCAAAATTGTGCCGTACTGTACCCAAATTCTGTGTAGTGAGAACTTGTGATAATCCGATTCGCTGGTGACACTTGTCAGTTCAACCCGGTTGTGAGTTCTTGTAGTTAACCCCAGCGATGGTAGTTTTGGGTAGTTCTAGCTCACTAGATCTCTTCTCACTGGTCCTGTTCTTTTTTTCCCTATCTATTCGTAGTACAAGTCCCCCTTTGGGGTGTCGCTTGATGACCTTGCTTGCAGTCGCAGCCCATCCGTTTTATCCATCAATCACTGCAGTTGCTGTAATATCATCTTCATTTTTTGACCCATCTGAAAAAGCACAATGAGAATCAATTCATTTGAGGTGTCCATCTGGGTTTGTCTGAAAATAGGCTATCCCTAAATCCGATGGTTAATGATAATTGTTCCTATTAAATCACCATTTTAGGGTATATTCAATGGATTGGTTTAAGGGAAATTCTACAGGAAACCATGGATATTCCCATGAAATATCGGGGTTTCCGGTTCCAATTTTCCCTCAAAACCAATCCATTGATATACCTAAATCCTATGGTGAATGATCATTTTTTCCATTTTTTTTCCTATTGAATCACCATTTTATGGGTGTACGCCATTTTCAGACAGACCCATAGTGTCGAAGCATGGATCCTTCAGGAGAAGAACATTCACGCAGAGGTTGACCGCGTCCATCCGCGCCAGAAGCGCCGCTTCTTCAGCTGCCTGGTGGATGGCCGCTGTGCCGAGGATGCCACGGGCAACGGCCGGCGCCAGGCGGTTGGGAAAAGGGGGAGGAGGGTTGGGGGTTGAGAGGGTTGGGAGGTGGGGAAAGCTGGGGGGGTTGGGGTGGGAGTTGATTTTTTGGAAGATATGGAGGGTTTGAATATAGTTAGATTGCATTTCACCAATTTTTAAGAAGTTTTATGGGGAATGTTTGGATAGCTGTTGGGGTTGTGGGTGTGAAATACAGGGGGGATATGGGAAAATGGTAGAAATACGTAGGGAAATCATGGAACGTGGGTTGGGGAAACCCGTACATGCGGTGTACAGTACCGATCAATCTAGAACACCATTTACAAGTTTGCATTTTCTTTATATGTTTTTTTCAAACTGACGTTCACATTCAGGGAAGTGAAACATAGTGAAAACAGCAACCTGCATTTATCAAGAATTCCGACCACCAAAATTGCTGAAACATGTCTGTTGATAATGGATGGTTATCCCCAAAATATATCGAAATATGCCATCCTAGGTTGGGACCCATCAGCATGTACCAGACCAACCATCACTCATGAGAATATCCACAATTGAATCTAAGGTTATATATACACAGTAGCACTAGAAATACTTAGTTAGTTAGGTCACAATTTCGGTAGGTAGGCAGGCAAGTAGGTCAAAATCATTCATCGAATCGTTAACATCACCATTTTATGATTGGAGGTTACTTTCCCAGACTTTCCTCACTTTGCTGTATCCATTGCTATAGAAATCCACTGATTTCCATAGTGGATCGCTAGGCCAAGTATCGGGTGGAACTTCCCGGATATCCCATCCTGGGCGATGGCAAAAGCGCCTCCTGGCCCCCGGTGAAATGGCGGATACCGATCGGGTGGCAACGGAACATGGCTATGGAACATGGCAATGGTATCCTGTAAAATGAGCAATGGGAAAATCCATGGATAAATGAGGATAGCAAATGATAGCAATGGAAAATATAGCCTAAGTGAAATTGCTATCTAATGCTGGGTGGAAAGTGAAGCATACGAATGAATGGAAATTGAAGCCACAAACCAGAGAAGGGTATTTGCTACAAGTCTGGGACGCCGACTTTCGAATGCTATTTTGCAGTTGCGAGCTGGATAGCGTTTGTTGTCCGTCCCTGTTACTCAGATACTGATGCCCAAGTGGCTACATGGATTTACCTTTCGTAGTTTTCAGGCGTTTCAGTTGAGTGGTTCTACCACCAGCAGGTTGGACCTTAGCGTCTTAAGGACAATCAGAACCATGCCATCATCTTCTTGCGCGGCATCTTCAGCCAGTGTATCGATGCAAACCAGGGCGGCTACTTCGAACAGCTCCTTGCAGTGGTGAAGCTTTCGGATCGAATTCCCCCCCGAACTCATCCAATCCAAACGTAGGTTCATTAGTCCATTGTACTCATACCTTCTCGGCCTTTTGGCTATGATCAAGTGTAGTATCTGTTCTTATCAGTGTGACAACTGATATGTCTCCAACTGGAGACTTGCTTGTCACGCATGGCACTGAGCCAGTGGCAGCACACCCTAGTGGGTTTACCACATGAATCCCCGCTGTTGATGCTTAATATTCTATCATGGTTCATATAACTTTACCACATTCCTATGATTATGGTTGATATCATCTCCCAATCATATGTTTATTATTGGGTTTACCCCCAATTTACCACATTAATCACCTATTAAATTGGGATGACCCAATAATCCCTTTTGTTGATGGTTGATATCCCATTGTAATCCGCCGATGTCCCAAGGATGCTGATGCTGCCCTGCGTCCTGGGGGAGTTCCGCACCGTGGAGCGTGGCGATGAAGCGGCCAAGCAGATCATCGGCCTGCCGGCAACTCGTGACGCAATGGGGACCGTTGGGATTGGCCCAAAAGGGGACCCTTGAAATTTGGGGGTTGGTTGAGGAAGCTGTGTGAACATGTGAGTTTTTAGTCTTATCATGTTTTGAAATGGATGTTTTAGATGAAATAGATAAGGAGACAGTGTTGAACATCGTTCATCTCAGTTTCGAACTAGTTTTGTGCCAGGCTCAGCATGGATTCTTACAGGTTAAGAAACGATTGATCCTTACAAATATGTTACATGTTTGTTCATCCCAATCTCAATGTAGTTTGATACCACCGAATGTGAGATACTATGAAATTTACTCGTATTTCATGATATTTCTGATATGTGGTATGTTATTGAGGTTCAGCTTCGTGGGATTGGCCAAACCAGCCAACCAGGTTGCCACTTTTGACCCAACAGAATTCAACAGGATCAAAACATGTGTCCCAAAATGTAAATACCAACAAAAAGAACCAGGCAGATATGTATGAATGTGGTATGGCAAACCCAATGCCATAAACCTGGTAGTTGGGTTTGGCAATGGTCATGTCCATATCTGGCAAGGTGATGAACATATCCTCCAGCAATCAACTATGGCAACAGACAATTTGTTTCAAGAGGGTCGATTTTCAGGTTTGATTGAGAGATATTTTGGTTTCTGCTAATCTTTGGGTTTACCATGGTCTTGGCCACAACAATGAACAGATCCTCCTAGTAAAACGTCTAAGGAATCATCCCCATAGATTGTGATTATTTTGCGTATAGGGATCATCATCATTTGCCGAGACAATGTTATCCATGAATTTCCCATTTTGCTGGTTATCCCTATCAAAGTATACCTCAGCAACTTTCGGATTGTCTCACTGGGCTGGTTGAAGGGAACATCGCAAAGGATCTTAAAGGAAAGCCTGTTTTCATCCACAAAATATACGGGCTTCAGGTTTAAACTTCTTAAGAATTTGGAGATCCACTGGCCATGCACTAGTCATATTAATCCAATTTAATATATATATATATATATATATTGATAAAATCATTATGATTATCCACTATATGTATTATCCACATATTTCATCCAATATCATGTCTTTTCATTTTCCCTGAAAAATCCCCAAGAAAACCTCCCAGGAGTGCCTATCCACCCCATGGCCCCGTTGTAACGCATCGTGCAACGGCCGTGGGGCCAGGAGCACATCACCAGCGACATCGGCTCCGTCGGGGACTTCGCCGCTGGCTCCGAGGTGGCCTTTGGGACTATCCTGCAGAGGACCTACTCGGTGCTGGGGGCGCGCATGCATTATGGACACCCGGACATCATGAACAAACAGCCACTGGGCATCACTGGGCATCACTTTTGGCTGGGCTGTTTTTGGGATGGGAGAATATGAGAAGAATCCGATATTGAGATGTTTTAATTTCAGCCATGATTATCTTTAATCAGCCACTGGGCTTAGTGATGAGATGCTGTAGAAGGATTGTGTACATACATATCATGGGGATATCACTGGGATGATGTGAAGATTTGGCCATGAACAAACAGCCACTGGGCTCTGATGATACGCCAAAATGATAAGCCACGGCCTTTTGAGTCTATCCGATAGCGGCGAGCTTGAATTGCCATTTGAACTCACTAAAGCTGATAATCCGGCATCATTGATGATATCATACAATGGTATCGTAAGATTCATTCAGTTTCTGATAGGTTTCTGCGTGGTTCCAACTCTTGGCCCCATACCCACAATGCCTAGATCAGCAGATGCATATTTATTTGTTTGTTATAGGCTTAAACAACCTGTTTGGTGGCTCAAATCTGTTTGGTAAGAAACTCGCACTGGAGGATGTTTCCTCATGAAGTCGACCGGCTAAGGTATATGATGCAGCAGGGTGGTGTGTCCAAAGCGACCAAAACCATCAATTTGTCGGAGGACATCTTTGCTGGGATGGATTTCACCCTGCGTGGGCCACGCGGCGGGAGTAACCTAGGGGTCATGGGGGTCCTGGTGGGAATGGCCGGCCTGAATGCGTTTTATCCAATTGCAAAACGGTTTGTTCAAAGATATCGAAAGATGTGGAAGATTCTTTAAAAGCAAGTTTACACATGAAACTGGATTTCCACCAACTGGATGTTTGAACAATGGGGTATACCCCCAAGTTATAGCCATTTTGAATCATTTTCATAGGGAAATGGAAAGAAAACATGAGATTTTGGGGTACATTGGGATACCCAATGTTCACGGTCTCACATGCAGACGTTATGCCAAACTGGGATGTTCAAACGACTAACACCGTGATTTATTGATGCTTTCGTTTACCCAGGATTGTGGTACGTATTACCAATCATGACCTCCAGAAAAGAGTGTTAGATCGATGTCGAAAATAGCGACACTAGCTATAAATGCAATGAAATGCGATAATCAAAAAAGAAAAAAACATCATGAACCAAGTTCATCACCGTTTGATGGATACCCAACTGTGGAATTATCCCCAAGTCATCATGGGTTTCAATGTGGCTACCCCCTATGACTTAGGAAAGCCCCACATGGCGACACCGCCCCAGGCAAGGTCGCAGCATCAAACACTGCGAGTATTTCCATGTCGCCAAAGGCCGCGACCTGGGTTTCAACACGGTGCTGGGCTTCTTTTCCAAGTTGCTTGGTGGATACGAAGGGGTTTGATATCTGGGATATTTGGGTTGGATGAAAACTTGGAACTTTGGAGACATACGAACTTTTGTTGGCTGAGATTTGTCCAGCTTAGGGGAGGTTATGTTCCAACAGTAGGGGAAATTGGGACAAAAATGTTGAACACCATCAGTTTTACATGGCCAAGGTTGCCACGTTTCAAGCGGCAGGGCTACCCCTCAAATCCGATAAACACATTGCAAGTACCCGAAAGAGGTGGGACCATGTGAAAAGAAAAATAACTGATAAATTGTAAAGCGTTCATATACACGAACACTGCCGTTGTTTGGGGGGGTCATGTTTTTCTAGTCATTTGGGTATGTCTCAAAATCCGGTACCGTCAAACCGATTGGTTTCTCATCATAATTCCCAGTAGTAAATGTGATTCCGAGTAATAGATGGCCACAGTTAGTGGGGTATGCAGCTCATTTCTAGGCAAACCCATCCATCATACTGTATGTTGGCATCATATCCCCCTACTTGTATGTAAATATCCCGATTTTCTTGGTTTCTGTATAACATCATGTTCACATTATATCATGTGGGTGTGTCTGAAAATAGGGTATACCCCCAACGGATTAGCAATTTTCTGTTGGGACAATGATCAGCAAGACCATTGGGTCTAGGCCTTTTCCACCAAATTTTCAGACAAACCCATATAATATACAGTATATCACGATTGTCGTTGGTTTATTCGCCACATTTTAAGAGTTTTTTGGTGAATCGTGTCGCCAGGTTGTCCAGCGGCGCGGGCGAGCAGATTTTAACACGGCAGATGTTCCGTTTGGGACAGCTCTTGCATTTGCCTGAAGCGTGGCTTGTTGAAAGCTGCATCTGCGCTGAGTTGGTGAGTTGGTTGCTTAAAGTTGGCCATGTTTTTCATGGGGATATCACGTGTGGATATCACTGAACGATGTTTTTTCATGTGGTTTTCGAAATGGGAATGAGCTTCTCTTGGTGAAGGAATCTGGCTGGATGATGATCCTGACTGAGCTCATTGGAATTTCGGGTAGCAGCAGTTTCAGACAACCCCAAATTAAGATGAAGGAATGATAGGGTTGACAATATGGGTTTAATCCACATATATCATCAACATAACAATTTTCATTGATCACAGAGTTCAGCTCTTGAAGTATCTTGTGGTATTTTGGAGAATAGCGAAGGTTTTGTGAAGGAAACCGGATAGAAACCGTGATAGGACTTTGAGGATGTTGGCTCAGTTCTTGTCTCAGGGTTTGAACGCACACCCAGCATGGTACCCCGTGGGATCTTTAGATATTCTCAAATCTTCTGATAGAAGCACAGTAGACTAATGTGTATATACACGCTGCTCTTATTTTGATGTTCAGAGAATTCCTCCAAGTCGTGTCACCCAAGAAAAGTAAATACCTTTCCAAATCAAAAAACAGTTGATGCGGCCATAGAAAAAGGCACTGCAGAAATGGCACACAAGGCTCACCTTCTATTACGCACACGTGGGCTTCTACGTGACGCAGGGATTGGTGTCGGCATCTATGCCCATCCTGGTTCCTTGGCACTTGTAAGTTGCGTTTTCTTGAGAGGATTACCTAGAAGAACTGTATACATGATCATGATTCCGCATGTAGACGCGTGTTATGTTACGTGAATTACATTTTATCACATTCTATTGCTATAGGCTGTAAATATCAAGTATAATCTATGCAGTTCTAGTGAATATGAGTCTCATTTTTGTTTTCTCCAGATGCTTGTGTGGCGCGAAGCTTAGGTCTTTGCTTGGACTGTGCGGATCTCATGGACTTATATAGATGCTGTTTTCTTGCTAGTTCTTTGTTGATCCATTGAAGAGTTAACCCAACCATTGGGAAAACTAAATGATGAAGTCAATGATGGTGAGAGGCGTTATCAAATTTGTCCAATGCTTCTTCACAAGCGACAGGTAGATGATGATTGATGCTAACTCGATGGGAAAACTATGATAAACCACTACATTTTGAGGTACATTTGTCAAGAATAGAGCACTGGCAGGAGATCGATTCGGGAAGTTGGAATGGCTTCGACGGTCAGTCTCTGTTTTTTGGGCTTTAAATTGCAATGGGTCAACATTTTCGACCTGTGAGACCTCAGATGTTTGGTGATTTGTATTAAACACATCTTTTTAGGAACCCAGCCTAGGGGTACCCAATTTTGACAACTTCAAATAGGTCACACTAAACATCCTCTGAGGTGGTCTTGGCTGCAGATTGCTGGAGTCTCAGGACAGTAGAAATATGAACTGATAGAGTAAATGAACATAAATGGTTGGATGAGCATGGGGTATACAGTGTATACTATGTATATCTATGTATCATCTACCCACAAGTGAGGTATCACAGACCCAAATCTTTTCTGACTCGTTTGTTTCTGACATATTCTTCCATCATACCGGGGATGATCCTGATGGACACGTATTTTTTAGTTGAATACCTTCTTCTTGATGATTCGCAGCCTGTGCCAGCCACTTCTGAGGTGAGGGCACCTTTCAATCCTTTGAAAACTATTGCAGCTTGGCAGCCCTTGGCAGCCCTTTATTGCATGAACTTCTCAGTCTGGTGATGGCTTGGGGGCTGGTGGGCCTCATGTCACAGCACCAGCAGAGGTTCCTCCGTTCCGGCTGCAGAGGCATTGCTTGGGGAAATGCTGCTGGGAAGACCATCCTTGAGTTTCAAGCTGTCACCCAGAGCCATGTCAGTTCAGAAGTTTGGATCGTTCATTTCCGCTATTTCCCACAAACGCATTGTCAGAGTTGTTGATGTTCAGTCACTTGGTCATTGTGGTCATATAAAGTCTCTGTCAGTGTGGTATTAACGCCATGGTGTTTATAGGTTATACAATGTTCATTAATATGAATGGAGAATGAATGATGTTTGAGCAATCTGGAAAAACATATATAAAAGATTACAAAAACATCAATATCAATAGTAATATGAAATTCCATCAGCTGAGCACCATAATTTGTATGTTGATTGCATGTTGATACATATGTTGTTTAAACTTATACTCTGATATTGTTTAATCCATATGGATTCATGGATGTTTTTTTGGTGGATACTAGTTCATCAGCATAAACCTGATCCATTGGGGATTGTTTGATCATATATAATTCCCATTAGTTATCATCATATTAAAAATATCATATACTAATGGATAACATCAATATGAATGGGTAATGACTTCGATCTTGTTGTTTTTTAACTTTTAAATTTTAGATATCTCAGTTTTTTAGCTATTAGTGGTGTTTTTTCTATATGTGTTTAAATCAATTGTTCTCGATCAAGTCGTACTACGTCTCTAAATGTTTAGTTTCCCAAATCCTAGGTCCCAAAATTAACATGCACTAGCGGATTACTATGATTGTTTACCAATGCTGGAAATTTACTAAATTACCTACGACCAGAATATTTACAAAATTAGGGATTTTATGCTAAGTTTAGCCATGAATTTACCAATGAATTAATTAAACAGTACTCGAAACATACCTTCTTGTAATTTAAACAGTTTGCTATGGAAAGTCTAGACTTTTCATAGGCAAATCAGTTACAAATGGGCCATCTATAGCTATGTAACAACCAGCGGCTTTTCCTCAAGCTATATCCCCAGTTCCCCATAAATATCCCCATGAATATGGAGGTTTCCTAAAATAGGGGTACCCCTAAATCATCCGTGTTTGTTTGGGATGTTCCATGAACTAAACCATCCATAACTTTGGGATATCTCCATATGCCCATCTTGGCAGTCAGGCCATGGCCCAGCTGCTGTCCATTTGGTATTCCTGGGTGCGGCGCCGAGATTTCCAGGGAGGTCTACACTGTGTAAAGAAGAGACGTTAGATATATCAGGATATGATATTTCATATATATATTATATATACATATTAAATATATTATTATTTATAAATCATAGATCGTGTATGATATATATGTGTATACAAATTATAATAAATATATATATATATATGTATATATATACACGTATAAATGAAATAGTTATCATGAGGATAGATTGTACATAAGATACATGGAAGTGTCTTCAAAACATTAAACAAATAAAGCAATAGCAATGATCATCAAACAAATGGTACACCAAAAATTGGCAACATCATATGATGTATGGAAATACACATGTTACACATTGATATTATTGGTGTATGCACACATTTGTTTGGATATACCACCAGTTTATCTCTGCACTACGAAAGTCAGGGTGCACCTGGGGCTGGGCTGCAGGTGATTTTCTTGTTCCTGGTGGCCACCTCCATGCCCCTCTTTGCCGAGATCTGGATGGAAAGGCTCAGATTGTATCAATCTTTAATTCGTGAATATCAACACAACAAATATTGCTTAAATATCAATTAAGATCATACTATTCCATATAGAATGGGCTAACGCCCGGGTGCCGCCGACCCCCCCATTTGTGGGGGAGGTTGGCAATGGGGAAGGAGCAAACATATACCTAGAAGCACCGGTGG